>CM039135.1:38478954-38715130 GCA_022036555.1 Microstegium vimineum
CAGCCTTTTGTAGGCAGGACCTTTAGTCCCGGCTGGAGCTACCAACCGGGACTAAGCTTAAATCCTGGTCTGGGGGCTACCACCGGGACTAGAGATGAGCCTTTAGTCCCGGTTGGTAACTCCAACCAGGACTAAAAACCCTGTATAAATAGCCTTCTTCCTCCCCTGCCGAGCCAGAGAGGACACATTAGTGTTCTTGAGAAAACAGAGTGTTCTTGAGCAAGAGAGGGAAGAAAGGTGTTCTTGGTGATTTTGCTTCTTCTGGCCTATACACAAGAGTTTCTTCACTCGTACTTAACTCCTAAGCAAGGTTACCAATCTCATCCTCTCTTGTTTCATCACCATTTCATTTCATACTTACGAATTGTTATTTTGTTGTGTATTTTGAATTTTGCATGTCATTTTCTCTCAAATTGGCCTACAAATGACTTCATAGTTTTAATTGTCGTTGTAATTTCAATGAGACGCTAGTGACGTAGAGAAATGTATAATGAGTTATTTAAGAGGTATAGTAGTATTTGATAGCTCATTTTAATTGAGTTTGTTTAGAAATAAGATTTTTAATTTAGTTTTAAATAAATTAATCTAGCTACTAAGTAGATGACAACTACTTATGGTTTTAATTGTCCTTTGTAATTTCAATATGAGACGATAGTGATTTAGAGAAATATATAGAGAATTTATTTTAGAGTTATAGTACTTGATAGCTCATTTTAATTGACTTTGTTTAGAAAATAATCTAGCTAGTGAGTAGATGGCGACGACTTATGGTTCCTCGGCCTCTCATGGGGTTGGAAATGGACGACTGAGGCCGGAGCTCCCTCTCATTCCGTGCGGCAAGTGTGAGCAGAAGATTGTGATAGAGTAACGAGTGTCCAAGGTGGTCCTAATAAGGGTGTATCTTCTACAGTGTCCGGATCGCAATGTGAGCTATTTTATCGCGTTTGACGTTTTTTTCAGTTTGTCTCATTTTGCTAATTGATTTTGATTATAGTTCTTAATTTGTTGTTCTATTTTCAGTGGGACGGTACTAGATGCAAAGGATGGTACTGGGAGGAAGAATATGTGACACACGTGCAAAAATGTCTTCCAGAAGAAGCGGTTGATGAAGCAGTGAGCCAGCTGACGAGGCCCATGAATGTTGAACAAACGAATGATGTGTCGTTTGTTTTAGTTGGAATCGGTCGTGAAATTGTTATCTTGTTGAAGTGCATTTTATGTCTAGTTTGTTTAGTGGTACTTGGGATTTTCTATATTATGGTTATGCTTACATAAGTTAATATTGATGTGATGTAACTGACCTGGCTATCTTGTATCTTAATAAGTTAATAAATGGAAGCCCATGGATGTCATGTTTAAGATTTTGATATAGTATGTCACGTGTAATTGTGCAGATCGATGAGCGACATTGGATGTACAACGCTGATCGCCGCTCCAAAGAATTTATTGATGGCGTGCATTATTTCTTAACTGTGGCAGAGGCAAACAAGCGAGATGGTTTTATACGTTATCCATGTGCATTATGTAAGAATTTAAAGGAATATGCTAGCGCGAGGAATATCCATGCACACTTGTTTAAGTCTGGTTTTAGGTCAAACTATATTTGTTGGACCAAGCATGGAGAAATCGGGGTTATAATGAAAGAAGGCGAAGACGAAGAACCAGGGCACGATGAAGATATTTTTGCTGAATATGCTACACTAAATGATATTGCAATGGGGGAAGCTGAAGAAGAGCAAGAGGGAGAAGATGTGCTCGTTCTTGATGATCTTGGTCAGGTCATTCGTGATGCTCAGAGAGACTGCGAAAGTGAAAGGGAGAAGATCAAGTTCGCTCGCATGCTAGAGGATCATAAGAAATTATTGTACCCGACAGCACAGAGGAACAAAAATAGCTAGGTACCGTATTGGAATTGTTGCAATGGAAGACAAAGAATGGTATATCTGACAAGGGATTTGGACAATTATTGACTATTATTTAGAAAAAAATGCTTCCAAAGGGAAATGAATCGCCAACAACTACTTATGAAGCAAAACAGGTCGTCTGTCCTCTGGGATTAAAAATCCAAAAGTACATGCATGTCTCAATGACTGTATCCTCTACCGCGGGGAAGGCTATAAGGATTTGGATGAATGTCCGGTATGCCACGCATCGCGGTACAAGATCAGACGAGATGACCCTGGTGATGTTGATGGAGAACGTCCGAGGAAGAGAATACCTGCCAAGGTTATGTGGTATGCTCCAATAATACCACGCCTAAAGCGTCTCTTTAGAAACAAAGACCATGACAAGTTGTTGCGATGGCACAGTGAAGACTATAAGGTAGACAATATGTTGAGACACCTGCTGATGGGTCCCAATGGCGAACAATCAATAGAGAATTCCCAGAGTTTGCGGAGGACACAAGAAACTTAAGGTTCGCTTTAAGTACAGATGGATTAAGCCCTTTTGGGGAGTAGAGAAGTAGTCATAGCACATGGCTGTTACTCTATGTATCTACAATCTTCCTCCATGGTTGTGCATGAAGCGAAAGTTCATAATGATGCCAGTGCTCATCCAAGGACCCAAGTAGCCTGGCAACAACATTGATGTGTACCTGAGGCCCTTAGTTGAGGAACTTATGCTTTTGTGGAATAAACTGGGTGTACGTGTGTGGGATGAGTTCAAACAGGAATACTTTGGACCTGCGAGCAATGTTGTTCGTAACAATCAATGATTGACGGCTCTTAGTAATATTTCAGGACAAACAAATAAGGGATATAATGCCTGCACACACTGTTTTGAGAATATTTAAAGTCTATATTGAAAAAATGTCGAAAGGTCGTGTACCTCGGGCATCGTCGGTTCCTTCCTGCGAATCACCCCCCTAGAAAGAAAGGGAAGCATTTTAAAGGTAAGCTAGACCATCGGACCAGGCCTCTCAACCGAACTGGTGAGGATGTATTTGATATGGTGAAGGATGTGAAAGTAGTCTTTGGAAAGGGACCAAGGAGCGAACCTGTTCCGAAGGATGCTAACGGACGGCGCACCTATGTGGAAGAAGAAGTCCATATTTTGGGAGCTACCTTATTATTACTAAAATAACTTGCATGTGTTGTATATATAGAGTCATCCTTACACTATATATGTATGTAGACATGAGTGAACAGGCTCAGAAAAATAAAGGACAATACTATCGGTTTTGTTGATCCATACATTGTATTCAAAGACCAAGTTACTCCCGAGTCTAATTGGCGACCTCAGTAGAGAAGAATCTCATGAGGCTCTTAGTTCACCAAAAGGACAAGAAATCGATACTCTTCCCGTATAACTTCAAGTGAGTGTGCACATTTTATTTCCCTTAATTACTTGACCCATATATAGTTATTGAATTATATGACTTCATATGCTATAAACATATATGCAGCTTTCACTAGATCTTGATGGTCATCTATCTGGACAATAATCGGTTAATAATATTAGAGTCGTTGAGAAAAGATCGAGCCGATTATCAAGACATGATAGACATTATCCAGAGGTAATTTAATATCGGTCACAAACCAAATTATTTATTGCTCTCTTAAATCTTGAAGGTTAATTAACAATCTTCAAAACTTTGTTGCTAGTGTTTGGGCAAAATTCATTCAAGATCACCGCACTGATCGTAAAGCGCCACTGAACGTAGTGTTAACCCAAGTAAGTACTACTAGCTATATATATATCAGTTTTCATGAATTTGATAATGTGAGTGTGTCTTCACTAGATAACGAGAGGTTTCTTTTTCTCGTAAAGTGGTGTTTGCGGCAGGAACCGGGGAATAATTTGTGCGGATACTATGTTTGTGAGTTCATCAAGACGTGCACGAGTAGACCTAGACTAGAGAAGCTTAAGGTATGTTTCACAATTGATTTCTTACTATTGTTGGTACCTATTCGTAGTTAGTCATATATATATATACTAATACATTTTCTTTACTTTGATTCAAACTGAAGTTTGATTGGTTGGCGGCAAAGGTTCTACAATCAGACAAGATCAATGCAATTGTCGAGACGATTGCAGGATTTATTGTGGACGAAGTCATACAACCCAATGGAGAGCACTACTACGACCCAAAAGAAAAAATCTTGCCCAACCAAGATTAAGTCTAATTTGTATTAGATGTTATCCAATATCAAAGACATATCCCATGTGTATATAAATTGTGTAATATTAATTACCTCTCTAGTATATATATAGTTTCATACTATAATTATGTCCTTTATATATGCTCAAAATATATACGCGTATATATATAGCAGCATAGAATGCGCCTTCGAAAACATATTCTAAAACCCTAGCTAATATGAAATGAAAAGAAACAAAAAAGGAAAAAGAAAAAATAGGACAAAAAGGAGACGGGCATTTAGTCCCGGTTCTTAGCAGGGCTGCACGTGGGGAAGCACCCTTTACTCCCGGTTCTTATTACGAACCGGGACTAAAGGGTGCCACCTTTAGTCCCGCATTCGTGTTCCTGTTGGGAAACCGGGACTAAAGGGGTTTCCCAACCGAGAACAAAGGCGTGTTCTGTACTAGTTGAGAGATCTCGAGTGTTTTGGATAATTGATGAAACCTAAGGTACTAACCTAGCTCTAAGTGTTTGAGTAGGTCTAGTACACTCATTGAAGATGATGACAAGTGATGGAGCAAGCAAAGGTGGTGTCACACCCCAAAATTTTCAATTTTGGGTTGTGCTTAGATAACACTAAATAAAATAAATGATTTCTATATTGATATAAAAAATTTCAGGATTAGTTTGAGTTTGCAAAAATATAGTATACAAAAAATGAATTTACAATCTTTTGTTAATCAATTTGATGGGCTTTATTGTTATGGTGTTTGTCTGTTGCTTGTTTTTGTGCATGTGAGTGTATAAAGTTTTTAAAATGCGATTAGTAAGTTGTTTATCAGTCTCCGGCTTGTCTATGCCTTCTTTATAATCAAATTCCTGCTCTCATGATCTTAATCGTTTCAATTCAAGGTTCTCAATATTCTTTTTCTTCAGCTCTAAATCATCCCTTGAGTTCACCAATCATCAATGAATGCATCAAGATGCCCAAGAGGGGGGGTGAATTGGGCTTGTTTAAATTTCTAAAGAAAATATGAAAACCTATCAAATGCCAATCACCCCCTAGTGCCTACGATCCGTGTGTCCTAGCTAGAAAGCGGGTAGCAGTTCATAGGAATTAAAAGCAACCTAAGCAATTCTAGTAGATAATGTAAAACAAGACGGAAAGTAAAGCGGAAATGTAAAGAGCTAGGGAAAAGAAATTCTCAGTGACGCAGCGATTTTTTCCCGAGGTATCGAGGTGTCGACACCCCCCCTAGTCCTCGTTGGAGCACCTCGCAAGGTATCGCTCCCCCTCTACCCGCGCAAGGGTAGAGTGCTCTCTACGGGCTGATTCTTCGCCACACCTGCTCGGTGAATCGCCTACAACCGATCACAGAAGCTTGGAGAAGCGCCGCCAACAATCTCCCGGCGGTCACTTCCTCCGAACAACACCAAACCATCTAGGTGCTGTCGAACACCAAGAGTAACAAGCACAAGACCTTCACTTGACCCACTCAAGGCTAGGAAGGTGGATGGATGCACACAAGTCACTCCTAATCACTCTAGGAGGGAAGAACAAGATGAACTCTCTCTAATCTCTCCCTCACTAGCCTCTTGACTCTCCAAAAGATTTCTCAAGGTGTCACCAGCTGAAACAATGGCCAAGAGTACCTCTAAGGACGAAGGGGGCAACTATAAATAGTCCCCACCTCCAAAACTAGCCGTTTTTTACCTTTTCTTCTCTCTGCGAAGCCACCGGACTAGTCCAGAGCTCATACCACCGGACCATGCACACTGGTCCGGAGCTCACTCTGGATTCAAACTCAGGCACCGTCGGACTACTCTGCTTGGTCCGACGCACTGGTCCGACGCACTAGTCCGGAGCCTCGGTGCTCTCTGTGTGAAAACCTTCCTCTCTTTTACGAACCACCAGACCACTCTCCTTGGTCTGGTGCCCTGGTCCGACGCTCTGGTCCGGAGCCAGGGAGCTCTCTGCATGAACTCAACCTCCTGTCATGAGGCGTCAGACTAGCCGTCGGACTAGTCCGGAGCCTTCTCTATCTCTGTACCAAGCCACCGGACCACTCTCCAATGGTCCGGAGCTCCTCGAGCTGAGATTTTGCCTAAGTCAGGGACCATCGGACCACTCTCCTATGGTCCGACGCCTAATAGGCAGAGTGGTCCGGAGCCTCTTTCTCCCTCTATATCAACTGTTTTCGCTGAGGTTTCTCAAGGGATTTTGCTCCTACCATTTCTAGGGTTTATCAGGGGCTAAAAGCAAGGTCTCTAGGACAAGTTGTGACAAGTGTGCATATACCCACTCTCCTAAACTCTCCTAGGTCAAGCTACTAACTTCATACCCCCCTTTATAGTACGGTCAAAGGAAAAACAAAAACCCTAGCTATACTTAGTGCCCTTCTCAACCTTATGGCACTAAGAACTAGCCTAGTCTTCGACGTTTATCTTCATCCTTTGCAACCGAAACGATTTCCACCTTGGGGGCATGAATATCCATTAAGCCATTCAAATTGCATCACTAATGACCTAACATCAATGACTTTGCCTCTGCAAAACACACGTTAGTCATAGTGACCTAGTATTGTCGTTAATCGCCTAAACACAAGGGTCCATGATTCTACATTCCCCCCTTTTAGGTGATTGACGACAATATAAGCTCGAGTAGAGGATAATGAGTGAATTTTGATAAGAGAAATGCATGACTTGACATGAGATAGGCATGGGTTAGTGATTAGAAAGACAAGTACATGCCTAACCATTCAAGCCATGACAAGCACAATAGATATGAATTGAGCATAGAACTTGATTTCATAAAGGATATGCTATAGCCAAAAGATCAGAGATTAGCGTGGAAGCAATATAGCATAACCAAGTGACATGATATATATAGATGAATGTCCACACATGTCACACAACCATCAAGTCTCAACCATCACACATATCATACAATGCATAAAGACGGTAAACGTGATGCATGATGCAATAGAGTTTATACACATCAAAAGAATGAGTCCTACTAGCTCCCCCTGAAGCTAGCCCATCTACTCGACTCTCCCTCTCCCCCTTTGGCATCGAAGCACCAAAACTAGGCGTTTGGAGGCGGAGTGGAAGCAGCCGTGGAGCGGTCGAGCACCCTGAAAGCTGTCAGATACGTCTCATCATCAGAATCCTCCCCTGAGTATATATCTCTGGTAGTGAACCAGTCTGGGGGTCAGTAGCTGACAGGCCTGCTGCGGTCGAAGACTCTGGAGCAGTGGCTGGAGAGGTAGAAGGATTAGGAACCGGTGCCAGTGTCTCTGCGGGAGCCTCAGGAGCGGCAATGTCCGGTTGTGCCTCATGCACGGACTCGACGGGAGTCTGAAGAACCGGAGACTGCGGAGGTTGTACTGGAGTGGAAGTGATCACTGTGGCATCGGTAGCAACTGCAGCGGTAGGAGGAGTAGACACGGCTGGAGCCCGACTGTCGTGTGTAGCCTCTGAGGAAGCTACTGAGGAGCGATGCTGATAAGGTGTCGGTGCAACAAGCTCGGCCTCAACCTCTGCTGCTATCTGAGGATCAGTGGGGGACAGCTGCCCGGTAATGTCGCTGAACGACGCAGAGAGATCTCGAGCAGTAGTACCCATCGTAGCAGTAAGCGGCGTGAAACCAGTAGTGAGAGGGGTGAACTGCTGAGTGGGGCCAAAGGTGTCCAACCACTGTGTCATCTGAGTCACCGGAGACTGGAACGGGGTGGTCAATCCGGCACCCTGAAGTCCACTAGACTGTACGCCTGGGGTGGGAGTGACTATCTGACCGGCAGAGCTCGTAGGGGCCACTGAAGGGCCAACTGAGGGTCCAACTGAGAACTGTGGGCCTCCTATCTGCCCAACTGACTGTGAAGGCTGTGAGGTGCTCATCATCTGTATCTGAGGGGCTGCAGGAAACTCAAGAGGAGGAGCGTTAGTCCACTTCATCATATGGGCCATAAAGGCCATGTTCTGCTGCTGCAGCTGCTGAGACTATAACTGTAGGCGTTGTGACTCTAGCTGCATAGCTAGCATCTGTCGCTGCATCTCGTCCTATCGCTGTTGGACCTGTGTAACTGCAGTGATGAGAGAACTTTGCTGCTCATTGAGACGGTCAAGTATCTTCAACATCATCGTCTCAGTGGCAGAGGCAGAGCCGCCAGCCTCAGTGTCGTGAGCCCGTGGGGGCATCTGTGGAACTGGCTAGAAATCGGCATCTGAGCTGTCTGAGGTGGTGTCCTCATGAGTCACATCAGCTCCAGTGTCTAGACCATGGAGCTCCTACTGCTCAACACTGCGTATAGCCTCATCCTGAGCATCAACCTCAGCTCTGTCAGCTGGAGCTGTCCTCTCTCTGACCAGACGAAGGACCCGGTTCCCGAACCGGCTGTCAAACGAACCAAGGACTCTATAGGCCGGGAAAGAAGTCGGCGACTGGTCTAGCAGGGCGCGGAGTCCAGGGTTCGTCTCCTCAAGCTCAATAGCTATGATCGATGAAATCCAGTGAGCATAGGGAAACTAACGACGGGCCCTCATACCATCTGCTATCACATCCTCAATCTCTGACACAAGAAAGTCTGCAACGTCGAACGGTGTCTGAGATACTAGCGCCTGAAGGAGAAGCTGCTGCATGTTTGTCAATCCTTCCTTGTAACCCGTGCGAGGAAGCAAAGTACGACGGAGGACCTCGTTAAACCTGTGAACGGTGGGTCTGAGCTCTGCTGGGCTACGTCTGGAGCCCTCTGAGAAAGGTGGCTTGAAAAGGGGAGCCACCTCCTGAACTGACAGTGTACGTCCACCTCAAGCTCTGCGAGGCACGAAAGCTCCTCTGTAGCACTCATAGTGTAAATCGAGCTCGCCACCCTGCTGACGGAGGCAAAAGATCTCTCTGAGTCTAGTCAAGTATAGCCTGTATCGCTCGCCTCTGAAAGTATACTGCACAAACTTGTGCTCTGGATCCACCCATACTGAGGCATAGAACTCTCTGACCCATCTCTCTATGTAGTTACCGGAACGCCCAAGTAAATCGGCGAGTCCCGGTAGGTAAGTAAGGAACGGTCTGATCTCCTCACCAGCTAGCTCAACTATGCTCTCTAAGGAGCAAACCCTGTGCGGTCGAATCTGAATGCTGGTCAACTGAGCTGCTCTATAGAAATCCTCCATGAGAGGTGTATGCCATCCTGGTGAGGCTCTGGGGTCTCGCTGATCCTGGCACCACTTCTCAAGAGCAAAGAAACGAAGCTTCTTCACCTGCTTCGCTGTAAGATTCCTCAGATTGAGGTGAACTGAAGCTGAAGCTGCTGTGGGGGCTGCTGACTGAGGTGACTGAGCTGACTAGGAGCGAGTAGAACGCCCCTAGGAACTAGGTGCAAACGGAGTCCCAAGAGCTTCAGTGACAAGCTCTGGCTCCTCTGGAGTAGCCTCGGTATGTGACCCAGCTGGAGGAGTAGAAGGAAGATCCCGCGGAGGGGTGCCAAGTCTCACTGTGCCTCGGCGACCGCCTCGCTTTGCGCAGTCTGCTGCATCGGCCATGGGTTCGGCTTTCTCAGCCTCTGTGAGCTTGCGCTTCTTCTTCTTTGCCTTCTCAACAACAGGCTTCTTACCCTTATCGCTGGAAGGACGTGGAGGAGGCGGAATATCATCACCTGACCCAGCTGCGCGAGCACGAGTACTGCGAGTCATACTAGATCAAACAAAGTGTCACTGTCAACTGAAAGCAATCCACTGAAAAGAACACACTGATAGGTCACTACCACAAGAATCACTGATCGCTGCAAGTATCAATTGCCCACTGATCAAATCACAAGCACAACTGTCAGAGGGGCCTGCTAGCCACTGGACTGAACCTTTTGAGGCTTTGCCTCAATCCTTACTCGCGAGCTTTGCCCCGAGTTCAAACTGCCACTGACTGCTGCTAGAGAGAATAGACAGGGTATATATAAGCATATATATAAAATCTAGAGATAAGAGACCGTATGGAAGCAAGCATCTAGATAAGTGATAGAATGAAAAGCTGACAGGATACCTGAGGTAAGAAAGCGCGGCTATTCAGAGCAATGTCAAGTACCAAAGCACACTCCGAACGAGATTTACCAGCTGCGAATTACAATTGGCAATTGATTTAATGATTGAATATGGATAACGGATTTTCAAGGAATAGTACTAGGGCATAATTCTATCGACGACTCGACAAACTGCGACGTCGAAGATGAAAGCCGTACCCTAGAGTCGAAGGGGCGAAGACGACGACGACGAATCGAAAACGGTCGAGGACGGATACGTCGAAACCCTTCCTAGGGTTAGGGCAAACCCTAGCTCCTTCTGATTTCGCAGGGGCAATGTCAAATGGAAGAGGGGGTAAACCCTAGGGCTGGAACTGCCTGGCAGGGAGCTTGGACACGCGGGGAGGTGGTGAAGGACGCCGGCGAGGTGGGAATCCCGGCAGCGAGGCGGTGGAGAAGGCAGGGCGGCGTTGGGCGGCGCTGGGCGGCTCTGCTGCGGTGGAGTGCAGCTGCTGCGAGAGTGGAGAGGTGGAGTGGCGGCAGAGCTTAGGTGGAGGACTCACCGGCGGTGAGAGTACGCAGGGGAGCCAGCGGCGGCGCTAGGGCAGAATGGCGGCGGAGCACAGCACGGCGTACGGACGGCGGATGAGACAGGCAGTGAAGAAACAGAGCCGTTCGCGGGGGGGTTATCCGCAAAATTTGAAAGCGTCGGACCACTCCGCTTAGTCCGGAGCCTGGTCCGACGGTACCAGAGAGGGAAAAACAGTGAGCACCCGACCACCGGACCAGGGCTTCGGATGACTCGCCGGACTGGTCCGACGGTGCACCGGACTGGTCCGACGATGCATAGATAGAATTGACAGAGGCACCGGACAACTTGTCATTGGTCCGGAGGAGCGTCGGACTCTGGTCCGACGAATTTTGTGACTAGAAAAGATTTATGCAGTGAAGCACAGGGTGTCGGACCACTGCGTCGGACCATTGCAGAGTGGTCCGGAGGGTGGTCCGGTGCTTAATTTTGCTCTGAATTTTCCTATTTTTCTCTCCAATCTTTTCTCTTAGCCAAGTACCAACATAAAAGAGCAAAGAGGAACACTTGTTGAACTTAGCATAAGAACCATCTCTCAAGCCCTCAATTTTAGAAGTCGTTTGCCATAGGCTAGGATTAGTTTACATAAGAAAATAGTTCAATAAAGCTCCAAGGGTCACCTTAGGGACACAAGAGGGGTATTAGCTGAAGCTAGAGCGTTGAATTGCTCCCCCTAAGTGTTGAACCTAATAATGACAAAAAAAACTTAACCGAAAAGAAACGAATGAGCAACACTCATGCATATGTGATGCAAAACAGAATTTGAATCTAGGTTGCTTGCAAGTTTAAACCGCGGTTAAGCTTTGTCACACGCTTTGAGGGCGGTTATCTTAACCGCGTTAGCCAAGCCTATGTGCATTACCAAATTAAACATGTTATATTACATATGAACGCATGGTTCACACAAACTCATCTTTTAGAGAAATTAGAGTGATCAAGCACATTCAACTCACTTCTCAACCTACAAAAGGTTGTTTCATCGAGTGGTTTAGTGAAGATATCCGCCAATTGATCTTCGCTCTTAACTCCAACTAGTGTGATGTCTTTCCTAGCCACATGATCTCTAAGAAAGTGATGGCGAATATCAATGTGCTTGGTGCGAGAGTGTTGAACCGGGTTGTTAGCAAGCTTTACGGCGCTTTCATTATCACACAAGAGTGGAACTTCTTTTAAAAACACGCTGTAATCAAAGAGTGTTTGGGTCATGTATAAGATTTGTGCACAACTTGCTCCCATGGCAATGTATTCCGCCTCGGCGGTTGACAATGTCACACTGTTTTGCTTCTTTGAGGACCAAGAAACAAGAGATCTTCCTAGCATGTGGCACCCGTCGGAGGTACTCTTCCTATCAACCTTACAACCGGCATAATCCGAATCGGAATAGACAACTAGTTGGAAGGGAGCTCCTTTGGGATACCAAAGACCCATGCTAGGGGTGTGCCTTATGTACCTAAGGATTCTTTTAACCGCACAAAGATGCAACTCCTTAGGGTTTGCTTGAAACCTAGCACACATACACACACTAAACATGATATTCGGCCTAGATGTGGTGAGGTAAAGTAAACTACCGATCATAGAGCGATAAAGAGTTTGATCAATCGGTTTACCTCCCTCATCGAGATCGAGATGCCCATTAGTTGGCATTGGGGTCTTGATTGGCTTGCAATCCTCCATCTTGAACTTCTTAAGTAGATCATAACTGTACTTTTCTTGAGAGATGAAGGTCCCTTCTCTCATTTGCTTCACTTGAAAGCCGAGGAAGAAGGTTAGCTTGCCAATCATTGACATCTCGAACTCCTTGGACATCAAGTCACCAAACTCCTTGCAATGGTCTTGTTTTGTTGATCCAAATATAATGTCATCGACATATACTTGGCAAACGAAGATCTCTCCATTAAGCTTCTTGGTGAATAGTGTAGTGTCGACGATCCCGATCTTGAAGCCCTTCTTGATTAGGAAGTCCCTTAGCCTCTCATACCAAGCTCTTGGAGCTTGCTTCAATCCGTTAGAGTGCCTTGGACAACCTATACACATGATTAGGCAAGTTTGGGTCTTCAAACCCGAGAGGTTGTGAGACATAGATAAGTTCATTTATGAAACCATTTAAGAAAGCGCTCTTCACATCCATTTGAAAAAGTTTCATTTTGTGATGTGAAGCATACGCCAAAAGGATACGGATGGCTTCAAGTCTTGCAACCGGAGCAAAGGTCTCTCCAAAATCGAGTCCTTCTACTTGAGAGAACCCCTTTGCCACCAATCTTGCTTTGTTCCTCACAACCACGCCTTGATCATCTTGCTTGTTCCTAAACACCCACTTGGTGCCAATGATTCTTGCATCCTTTGGCTTCTCTTCAAGTGTCCACACTTGGTTTCGGGTGAAGTTGTTGAGTTCTTCATGCATGGCATTCACCCAATCCGGATCCGCAAGTGCTTCTTCTACACTAGTAGGCTCAACAAAGGAAACAAACGAGTGATGTTCAACATAAGATGCAAGTCTAGAGCGAGTCATTACTCCCTTTGATGGACTTCCTATGATTTGATCATGGGGGTGAGCTTGAAGGATAGATGTTGATCTTCTATTTGTCTCTTGAGGAGGAGGTTGTGGTGCTTCAACATTGCTTGCTTCGGCCTCGGCTTGATCTTGAGGAATGTGAGTGTCTTCTTGAGCTTCCCTCACTTGATGTTCTTCATCAACTTGAGGCATGTGAGGTGGAGAAGGATCTTGATTTGCTTCATCTTCAACTTCTTCCACCTCTTGCGGGTTGATAGCACCAATTGGCATATTCTTCATTGCCTCCCTCAAGGGTTCATCACCTACATCAATATCCTCAAGCGCTCCTTGGGAGCCATTAGTTTCATCAAACTCCAAGTCATACGTTTCTTCAACTAAGCCGGTGGCTTTGTTAAATACACGGTATGCCTTGGATTTAAGTGAATAACCAACAAGGAAACCAATGTCACACCGCCGTTGGAATTTACCCAAGTGTTGGAGCTTCTTGTAGATGTACACCTTGCAACCAAACACCCGGAAGAATGAAATATCCGGCTTCTTCCCATTGACAAGCTCATAGGGGGTCTTCTTTAATAGCCTTTGGACGAAGAGACGGTTTGCCGCATAGCACGCGGTGTTGATTGCCTCCGCTCAAAACTTCTCGTGAGTGTTGTACTCATCAAGCATAGACCTTGCTAGAGTTATGAGTGTCCGGTTCTTCCTCTCTACGACACCATTTTGTTGTGGAGTATATGTGGCGGACACCTCATGCTTGATCCCAACTTCATCACAATAATCTTCAATCTTTGTGTTCACAAATTTGGTGCCATTGTCACTTCTAATCTTCTTGATCTTCACATCAAATTCATTTTGAGCTCTTGTAGCAAACTTCTTGAAGATTCCTTGTGTCTCTCCCTTATCTTGAAGAAAGAACACCCAAGTGTACCAAGAGTAGTCATCCACTACCACCAAGCAATAGAGATTTCCTCCAAGACTAGCATAAGTGGTAGGGCCAAATAGATCCATGTGTAGCAACTCTAGTACTCTTGAGGTTGACATGAAAGCTTTGGTTGGATGAGTGTTTGCCACTTGCTTGCCGGCTTGACATGCACTACAAAGTTTGTCCTTTTCAAACACCACATCCTTGATTCCTCTAACCATTTCCTTCTTGACTAGCTTCTTCAAGGTTGACATGCCCACATGAGCTAATCTTCTATGCCATAGCCAACCCAAAGAGTTCTTGGAGAATAGACAAGCTTGCAAGTTGGCTTCATTTGAAGTGAAGTCCACTAAGTAGAGGTTATTGTGCTGGAACCCTTTGAATACCATTGATGAATCTTCAATCTTGGTCACAATCACCTCATTTGGAGTGAAGAGACAATGAAACCCGAGATCACAAAGTTGACCAACCGATAGCAAGTTGAAGCTCAATGATTGTACTAGCAAGACATTGGAAATTGATTGATCTTGGGAGATAGCCACTTTGCCTAAGCCTTGAACTTTGCCCTTCGAATTATCCCCAAAAGTGATCTTGTCTTGATTTGCACAATCCTCATCAAGTGTGGTGAACATCCGGGGGTCGTCGGTCATGTGTTGAGTGCAACCACTATCAATTACCCAGTGGCTCCCACCGGTCTTGTAGTTCACCTACACACAAGCAACTTGGAGTTAAGCTTGTTGTTTGGGAACCCCTTTAGTGCGGGGCCCCATTGCCTTGTCAACCAACTCCTTAGCAACCCAAAGAACCCTAGGCTTGTTCTTCATTGGTGGTCCAAGAAACACCACAAGTGGTCTACCCTTGGAATCTTTGTTGATGACATAGTGAGCATCATGAGCAAATGGCCTAGTGTGCTTGGGCAAGGTCTTGGGAAGTGGTGTCTTGCATTGAAATGATAGATGACCAATTTGTCCACATCCAAAACACCTCTTAGGCTTGGGCTTTGGCTTCTCTTGATTGTAGCCATTGTACTTGTTCTTGTAGTAGTTCTTGGCTTCAATCTTGACCTTGGCCTTCATCACTTGGTTCTCCTTGTACCCAATACCGGTCTTGTCATTCTTCATGACGGTGCTCATTAGAAGCTCACTTTGAAGATTATGGCCCTTGGTGAACTTTTCAAGGCCACTTGTAAGCTTGGTCTTGTCATTCTTGAGCTTGGCAATTTCTTCTCGAAGAGAGTTGATCAAAGTGATAGCATCTTTGTCTTCTTCTTGAGCCGGCTTGATGGTGAAGGGCTTGTTTGCCTTGAGGTTGATTAGCTCTTCCTTGAGCTTTGAGTTCTCTTCACTCATCTTCACATAATCATCATACTTGTCGGCTTCTACAACTCTCTTGCCCTTGCACTTGGCACTTTGCTCAAGAGCCACATCATCAAGCTCGATATCACAAGAGGTAGCACTTGCACACTTAGCACATGGGTTAGTAGCAACATGTGTAAGATCTTGAGTAAGTAATTCATTTGCTACCACTAGTGTACCATGATCATTTTTCACTTGATTGTAGTCATCTTTTAGCAAGTTAAACCTTGTGAGGAGCTCTTGGGATGACCTCTCAAGCTTATCATGTTTCTCATTGGCTTGCTTAAGAGAGGCTTTGAGCTCCCTAGTGCTAGATGTGAGAGAGTTAATCTCAAGCTTCAAATCATCATTAGCACTAGACAAGTTGTCAAGCTTATCATGCAAGTTTTCTTTGATTTCAAGAAGTTTGTCATTTTTACTCTTGTACTTCCCTATGATGCTAGATACTTGTTTCAAATTTTAATTAGCTCATCATAGGAAGGTGCTTCTTCATCATCACTATCATCACTAGAGAGGGTCATCACCATCATCCTCTTTTTGTACCTTCTTGTCACCTTTAGCCATAAGGCATAGGTGTGTAGAGGATGAGCCCAGCGATGAAGGAGGAGGTAGCGGTGGAATCGAAGAACCAATCACCAAAGCGGCACCTTCTCTTCTTCACTCTCATCATCGGAGGAGTCACTTGAATCATCAATATCGGTGAGCCAATCACCACAATGTAAGCCTTGCATCCTTCTTCTTCTTGTGGAAGTTGAAGTTCTTCTTCTTCTTGTATGGCTTGTCTTGCTTCTTGTCATCATCACTTGAGTCATCATTTCCTCCCTTGTTCTTCTTGAAGTTCTGAACTTGTGTTCTTGAACTTGTCTTTCTTCTCTCGGGACATGCATGGGCTAGATGACCAAGGGTGCAGCAATTGTAGCACTTCATTTGGGAGATTGGCTTCCTTGAAGAGCTTGTGAAGAATTTTTATTTTTGAGTCAAACTTGACTCCATTCTTGTTTAGCTATTCAAACATTTTGGCGGTCTTCTCCACCATGAGAGCGATTGTTGTCTTCATCATCATCATTACTTGTACTCTCAACGACATATTGAATCTTGCACTTCTCCTTGGAAGATGCCTTGGAGCCAAGTCCTTCTTCTCCTCCTTCTCTTTCTTCTTGGAGGATGATGAAGTTCCATCATTGATTTCATATAAATCTCATGAGCATTGATCTTGCCCAACACTTGTGTTGGTGTAGTTGCGGAGAGATCGCCTTGATGAAGAAACCGTGACGATGTGGCTATACTTGTCTATTTGGAAGGACACAAAGTATCTTGCGCACCACATCGGCCGGTGTCATTTGAGAGAGCCAAGGCCATTCACTCCTCTTCAAGCACATTCAAGCGAGAATAATTTCATTAGCATTTTCATGAGATAGCATAGTGAAAGCATTTAACTTTTAGTGATAGCATAGCGAGAATGATGGGTGATTAACGCTCTTCTCTTTCACATTTAGTGCCCTCGTGAAGAGCACAAATGTTTGTCCAATCTCATGCGCGGTTTTGCAATTTCGCACACGGTTGAACACATCCTTGCAAATGCCAAAGAAAGAATGTTCTTTGCCTTAGCATTGTTCTTATCAAAGTATGGGTCCTCGTCGAACACCGATCCACCTTGGGGTGGCGGCTTTGTGAACGCCGACATCCACGGCTGAAGGTAGGCCTCCATCCGCACTTTCCAATTGGAAAGTCATCCCATCGAACATGGGTGGCGGTCCATCCCCATGGGACTCTTGCTCTAGGCTGGTTAAAAGCTAAAATTAGAGGCAACCGGGCTCCGATCCAATTGAAAGGATCAAGATGCCCAAGCGGGGGGGGGTGAATTGGGCTTGTTTTAAATTTCTAAAGCAAATATGAAAACCTATCAAATGCCAATCACCCCCTAGTGCCTACGATCCGTGTTCCTAGCTAGAAAGCGGTTAGCAATTCATAGAATTAAAAGCAACCTAAGCAATTCTAGTAGATAATGTAAAAACAAGACGGAAAGTAAAGCAGAAATGTAAAGAGCTAGGGAAAAGAAATTCTCAGTGACGCAGCGATTTTTTCCCGAGTTATCGAGGGTCGACACACCCCCCTAGTCCCGTTGGAGCACTCGCAAGGTATCGCTCCCCCTCTACCCGCGCAACGGTAGACTGCTCTCTACGGGCTGATTCTTCGCCACACTGCTCGGTGAAATCGCCCACAACCGATCACAGAAGCTTGGGGAGAAGCGCCGCCAACAATCTCCCGGCGGTCACTTCCTCCGAACACCACCAAAACCGTCTAGGTGCTGTCGAACACAAGGAGTAACAAGCACAAAGACCTTCAATTGACCCACTCAAGGCTAGGTGGAAGGTGGATGGTTGCACACAACTCACTCTAATCATCTAGGAGGGAAGAACAAGATGAACTCTCTCTAATCTCTCCCTCACTAGCCTCTTGACTCTCCAAAAGATTTCTCCAGGTGTCACTAGCTGAAACAATGGCCAAGAGTACCTCTAAGGACGAAGGGGGCAACTATAAATAGTCCCCCCCTCCAAACTAGCCGTTTTTTACTTTTCTTCTCTCTGCGAAGCCACCGGACTAGTCTGAAGCTCATACCACCGGACCATGCACACTGGGTCCAGAGCTCACTCTGGATTCAAACCAGGCACCGTCGGACTACTCTGCACTGGTCCGACGCACTGGTCCGGAGCCTCGGTGCTCTCTGAGGTGAAAACCTTCCTCTCTTTTACGAACCACCAGACCACTCTCCTTGGTCCGGTGGCCTGGTCGACGCTCTGGTCCGGAGCCAGGGAGCTCTCTTGCATGAACTCAACCTCTGTCATGAGGCGTCGGGACTAGCCGTCGGACTAACCGTCAGACTAGTCCGGAGCCTTCTCTGTCTCTGTACCAAGCCACCGGACCACTCTCCAATGGGTCCGACGCTTTCCGGACAGGGGTCCGGAGCTCCTCGAGCTGAGATTTGCCTAAGTCAGGGACCTTTCGAACCACTCTCCTATGGTCCGACGCCTACTAGGCAGAGTGGTCCGGAGCCCTTTCTCCCTCTATATCAACTATTTTCGCTGAGGTTTCTCAAGGGATTTTTCTCCTACCATTTCTAGGGTTTATCAGGGGCTGGAAAGCAGGTCTCTAGGACAAGTTGTGACAATGTGCATAACCCACTCCCAAAACTCTCCTAGGTCAAGCTACTAACCTCATACCCCCTTTATAGTACGGTCAAAGGAAAAACAAAAACCCTAGCTAACTTAGTGCCCTTCTCAACCTTATGGCACTAAGAACTAGCCAGTCTTCGACGTGTATCTTCATCCTTTGCAACCGAAATGATTTCCACCTTGGGGGCATGAATATCCATTAAGCCCATTCAAATTGCATCACTAATGACCTAACATCAATGAACTTTGCCTCTGCAAAACACACGTTAAGTCATAGTGACCTAGTATTGTCGTTAATCGCCTAAACACAAGGGTCCATGATTCTACAATCAACATATTCTAAAATCTTCCCATGAATTTTTTTTCTAGCTTTTTTTCCGGAATCCTTTCCCATTTTTCTGTGAGCCTTAATCTTATTTTTAGATGCTCCAAAATATCTTTTCATGAGCTCCAAATACTTTATTTTGGGTTCATTGTGTTCAAAAGTATCTCCGAGAATTTTCCCTGAATTTTTGGAGCATTCGAAGTATTTTTTTGTGGCTTAATTATTAGTTCTAGACTTTTCTAGAATTATTTTATTCACGAAAATAATTTATTCCGAAAATAAATAATGAAGATCTCAATTTCCCACCACCCCACAAAGCCCATGTGCAATAATCCTCATAAATCACAAAAGTCCAAGCATTTTATTTACTAATGGGCTTTGATGGTTAATTTGGCCCGTTAGTAAATGTGGAGGTGCACCATCAATTAGTACCATATCGCTAGTTGATGGTAAGGTGGAGTCTTTCTCCCTATAATATGTACCCACCCCTTGGTCAAAGCACACCACGTCTACCACAAGGGGTGCCCCTAGTTTGGGAATACCTAACGGTAGAAAATCATATCTTTTTCCTACTCTATCGTTTATCGTGCACCTACTCCAACCATCCGATTGACATCCCTTGGCCCGGCGACCCTCTCCTTCTGCACGAACGAGCAGCAAGTAGCATCAAGAGCGTTCGTACAAAAGTGAAGGAAGGAGACAAGTGCAATTTTATTTGACGGTATAATCTCTAATCACCACCGTTTTTCTTCTTTTTAAACTCCGTTTTAGTACGTTCAAGTTACGTTAGATTTGTAGCGTTGT
This sequence comes from Microstegium vimineum, assembly GCA_022036555.1. Taxonomy (NCBI): domain Eukaryota; kingdom Viridiplantae; phylum Streptophyta; class Magnoliopsida; order Poales; family Poaceae; genus Microstegium; species Microstegium vimineum. Next base: position 38,498,724 of record CM039135.1, read on the forward strand.
GCTCTACGCAGTAGTAACGTTAATTTTTTTGGTGTCACTTAATTATAATTTTTTATTAATATAAATAATTAATTAAATTTAATGTTTAATCATGAGCTTCATAATTAATTAAAATCATGTTAGATTTTAATTATGTTTTATACAATTTGAGTTGCGTTAGATCATATTAATTGACCTATAAGGTAGTGCTAATGTTTATCATGTCATATGCTTTTCTATATATTGTCAAATGTTAAATTGATTAAATATGTTTGCAACTAGTTTAATAATTAAAATCAACATAGATTTTATACTAAGATCTTTTGTATAGAAATATTAATATGAGTAATTGCTAATCTTAATATGCTTTTAGAATATAAGTTGCTTAGTTTAAACATGCACCATTAAACTTAGATGCTCTCACATGTCTATTTTCTTTTTCAAAGATAAATCTTAACTTGTTTAATAGATTATGTGACAATTCGTATGAATAAAATATGATTAGTTTAGCTTAGCTTTTAGAATTCAAATATGGTTAATATAATCTAAATTCATATGATTCACATGGTTTTTCTTAAATAAAACAATCAAGCATGTAGGTTTTTCTTTTATAATATAACAAAACTCCTGATAGTCAGTTTCTTTCTATAGTAGATTTGTTCTCTGTGTTTCTTGCGTTCTCTCAACCGTAGTACCGATCTATCTTTTGTATGTTTGCTTTCCCTTGTTGGTGTATTGTTTTAGTTGTTTCTATTTGTTGTTGGTATGTTGTCTATGTGTGGTGTTTTCTACGAGTAGAACGAAACCGCTTGTGAGAGTTGAAGATCAGAAGGTGATGACTCAAAGCTGATGGTGTGAGAGTTGAGCAAGTGTTTAAGGCAAGTATACATGGGATCATCCTTGTTGTCCTAATCACATTAAACACTAATTCATGATATATGCATGTGTTTCCTTGATATCCTATAAGGTTTTCCCTATATTTGTACCTTATACCTTGTTACCCTGGGATTTATGCATTGGGTAGATCAAGCTAGTGCTCTTGAAAAATAACTATGATCATGTAACATTGACTAATGACTTATGCAACAAACAGTAAAAGATGCTTTTTAGCAACATGGATTAAGGTGATCTAGAGCACAGTTTTTAGATGCTCTAAAACCTCTGTAAGCGATCACCCAGGATTTACGTACAACCATTGAGAGCTACATGGCTCTGGCTTTAGTTCAGTAATAGGGTCACTCTCTCGCATGGGGCAGTTCATGAAAGTTGTCATTGACGAGCGGTTGCGGGGTATGGCCAGAGTGGCTACCGTTGCGCGTGTGTACCATCGAGGAGACCTCGTATACCCCTTGCCCGTGGAACCGTAGTGTCTGTTGTATGTCAGCGAGCCCCTCTGAAAGACTTCATAGTGTACCCTGCCCGCTCACCTTGGCAGTATTTTGGGAGTAATTAACCCGGGCATATGGGCAACACGACTCATGGGTAAAGATGTACAACCTCTGCAGAGTGTCTTAAAACTAATATATTAGACGTGCTCACGGATACGAGCGGCCTGGAATTCTTATGGAACAGAATGACTTTAATCTACCACTACTTGTTTTGCTATTCATTATACATGTTCACTTGATCATTTTGGTAGAATGACTTTAATCTACCACTACTTGTTTTGCTAGGCGTATGCAACCCCCAGTCAACTGTCCCTGCGAAGTTGGAGCTTGAAGAAATTATAGTGTTTTCCTCCATACTTTGATGTAAGTCTTAATGTATCTATGTTTTCCCTATATAACATTGATTTTGATATTCTCCTTTTCTGTTGTTGTATGTGTGGACTTCCTGGGCACACATATGATGATCCTGGTTTTGTTCTAAAAACCGGTGTGTGACAGGTGGTGGACACCTAAAATCTCACACTTGGAGAAGAAGGAAAGTGAAAAGACCCTAAGCTAAACAAGGAAAAGGTATTTGCTAGGGCTTTTCTTTTGGTGATAAAGACACCAAGTGGGTGTGATCACATTTAGGATAGACAACCATACTATTAAGAGGAGAAATTCAAAAGTGATTGCGGTTTGTCAAGTGCCACTAGGTGTTATCTATATTGCAAGTGCATTTAGGACCTAGTGGCCTACACCATGCTAATTGTCAATTAAAACATGCCAAGAAGTGTTCACTAAAGATGTATCTTAGTGCTTGGCAACTTAGAGCAAAGGTGGAAGAATCAGAGAAGAGAAAAGGGCATCGGACACTGTCCGACGCGTCGGACGATGGCGTCGGACGCTGAGGTCTTTGACTTAGTGCGTCCGTCGGTCTCAGAGAAGCAGGAAGATTTTTCCCGAAGGCGTCGGACGTTGTCCGTCGGACGCAGGTGGAGCGTCCGTCGGGCTTCCAGTGGGCTCTGCAAGCGAGTGAAGCGAAGACATGCGTCGGACGCTGGAGGTCCAAGCGTCAGACGCTGGCACGGAGCGTCCGTCGCCCACATAGCAGCCCAATGGCTATTTCTGACAGAGCATCGGACGCTGGCGATGGAGCGTCCGTCGCCCCCATTTCTAGCGTCCGTCGCCAACTTAAAGGAGCAACGGCTAGAAGACTTTGAGGGGGTCTATAAATTTGTGTTGGCCGGCTTGGGGAGTGTCTCTCTCGCACATTTGAACATCTTGAGATCCTTTGAGCTGAGCAAACTCCCTCCCACTCATCTCCATGCTTGGTTAGTGAATTTCCAAAAGAGATTGAGTGATCCAAGTGCATTTCGCATATAGCTTGCATCTAGTGGCACTTGGGAGGTGTTCTCGCTGCGGATTTCTTGTTGCTCTTGGTGATTGCCATCACCTAGACGGTTTGGAGCAGCGGTGGTAGATCGAGAAGCTTGGTGATTGTGCTTCGTGGACTACAAGTTGATTGTGAGGGGTTCTTGTGCCTTCCCCGTGGGAGATCGCAAAGGTAACTCTAGTGGATTGCTCGTGGCGTTTCAATAGTCTCATCTTGCGTTGGTTGTGCGGCACTCGGTGACGGGTTTGGCGTGTGAGGTTGATTAGCGCGTGAACCTCCAAGTGAGTGTCTTGTCACAATGGGGACTAGCTAGTTCGCAAACTAGTGAACCTCGGAAGAAAATCAAGTGTCGACCATTGCTTCTTGGGATTGATTGATTTCATTGGTATTCACTTGATTGGTTCATCCCCTACTACTCTACGGCGGTATAATCACCTTTCCCATCTTTGCATTACCTTGTTCATATTTGTCCTAGTATATTAGGTTGTGCCTTGAGGGCTACTAGAATTGAGTAGGAATTGTGTGATCTTAGAGCTTATTAGGATAGAAATTGTGGTTAGGTGGCTTTGCATCCCCTAGTAGGCTAGTGCAAGTCTAGCTTCGCTTCTTAGTTATCTAACTTGTTGTTGAGTTTGTTTTTAGTTTTCAAATTAGGCTATTCACCCCCCCCCTCTAGCCATCACTTATGACCTTTCAAGTGGTATCAGAGCTAGTACAATCGTTGATTTGAGGCTTAAGAACCTACGGTGTGAAGATGGCTCATATCAACAACATGAAGAAACCACCCAAGTCAATTATGGCTATTGGAAAGTCAAGATGACCGCTCATATCAAGTCAATTAGCCGGAAAGTTTGGCTAGTGGTGGACAAGAAGTTTGAGATTGTGAATGTGGAGGCTCCCACTCCACAAGAGAAAGAAAAATTGCAACACAATGACATTGCTCTAAGTGCTATTCATGAGGCACTTGATGAAAAAGTGTTTGAGCAAATCAAGAATCTTGAGAGTGCTCATGAGGCTTGGAAGAAGCTAGAAGAATCATTTTAAGGCACTCAAGCCGTCAAGAGTGCAAAGGCATACATCCTGAAAGAAAAGATTGCAAGCTTCAAGATGGAGGATGATGAGAATGTGCCGGAGATGTTCCATAGGCTACAAGTGCTAGTCAATGATCTCACGGCTCTTGGTGAGAAGGTTGAGGATAAGGACTTCTCTCACAAGTTCTTGAGAAGTCTCCCATCTCGGTTTGAGACTCTTGTGACCTTGATTGTGAGAGGTGGATTGGATACCATGACTCCTAACCAAGTTTTGGGAGATGTGATGACACAAGATGCCTACCGGGACAACAAAGAGAAAGATGTCAAGAAAGAAGATGTTGACACCGTTTTTCGACACGTGTCAAATGGGCTGAGGCTTGACTGGCTAGTGACTATTCTCCATCGGCATCGGTAAAGTATGAATTGATATGGCCGATGGGAGAGTGCTACAGAAGGCCAAGTATGTTGCCGATGGAAGCTGGATGGTCTTTGCCGACAAGGGTTAATTGGCGGTCTTGCCGATTGCTGATGAGCTGCTATTGCTCATTGCCGATGAAGACTCTTTGCTGATTGCCGATAAGGACTCGTTGCCGATTGCCGATGGAAGATAGTTGCCGATTGCCGACAAGGGTTTATTGCCGATTGCCGACGAGGGGATGCTACCAATCGGGAAAAGTGTTGCCGATGCCGATGAGCGTAACTTAGCGCTTGGGGGCAGCTGAAGGTTACCGATGGTTCAAAGAAGGAAGGTGCGGATTAAAAGGATCTGCCGATGGAAAGTTTCCATCGAGAAGAAGTGTAAGGAAACTGGTGTTCTGTGCCAGTATTATTATAGTAGTTTGAGTCCGACTCTTGCATGGGTCGTTTATTTTTCCTTAAAATAGGTGTGTTTGTTTAGGAAATAAATATTGCTATCCGGCTCCTGCGCGAGTCAGTTTCCTTTAAAGTAGGAGTTTGTTTTAGGAAAGATATGTGTCGTGTCATTGTACAACTCTCCATGTGGGAGTATAAATATGAGCCCGAGGGCTATGGAATAATATATCAATCCAATCAAAAACAAACCAATTTTATCTTATTCTACCTTTTATCGCAATTTACCCTTATTATGCATTAGTTATAGCTTTAACGAGTTCTTCAAGCTTTCGACGGGCTGCATCACCTTGATCTCCGTCAAATCCTTGCTAGTTCCGCTTGGGAGTACCTCTAGGCTTTGGCAATCCGGGCGCATCGCTGTTTGCCTCGTCTAGCTCTGCTCTAGTTATCCGTGATCAATCTGAGCCTTGACGTCCGGGCGCATCGCTGTCGTCTCGTTCAGTTTGTCATAGTTATCATCCTTGTCGATTGATTGGTCAAATCGACTGGCACGCCCTCGACATCGAGCTTTGGGTAATAGCCCGAGGTGTTCATGGATCTGACGCTTTTTGTGTCAACAGAAGAAAAGAAAGATGAGAAGAAGAAGAGCATAGCTTTCAAAGCTACTTCATCATACAAGAGCAAGGGCAAAGCCAAGGATGAAGAATCTAGTGAAGATGAAGGCTCAAGTGCTAGTGAGGTTGATGAAGAAGAAATGGCTCTCTTTGTGAGAAAGTTTGGAAGATTCATGAAGAAGAAGGGATATCCTGCAAGAAGGAAGAGACCATCTTCCAAGAACTTTGATGAGCCAAGGAAGTGCTTCAAGTGTGGAAGCTTTGATCATCTCATTGCTCATTGTCCATACAATAGTGACAAGGATGATGATGATCACAAGAAGATAGACAAGAAAGAGAAGAAGCCCACCTTTGACAAGAAGAAGAAGGGGTATTCTCACATAGTGACATGGGATAGTGACTCTTCATGTGATGATGATGATCAAGATAAGAAGACCACTACCAAGAATAAGGCTTTGGCAAGCATTGCAATGAGGGACAAGATCTCTCTATTTGACACTCCATCATCATGCTTCATGGCTAAGTCCACTAAGGTACTTTCTCATGATGAGAGTGAGAGTGAGAGCGATAGTGATAGTGATAGTGAGGAGCCCTCAAAGGAGGAACTCATGGACATGCTTGAGCAAGCTAAGGATTACATTGACAAGAAGAGGAAGGGGTGCAAGAAATTGCGCAAGGCCAATGTGGCTCTTGAGCAAAACCTTGATGAGGCCGTAGCATCTCATGAGAGACTAATGGAAGTCCATGAGAAGCTAGGGAAGTCTCACTCTAAGCTTGAAAGAGCTCATTCCTCCCTCCTTGACCAAAACAAGAAGGAGATTGCTCAAACATGTGACATGGGAGTTACTTGTGATATTCTTGATGGATCTTTTTATACTCCTATCATTGTTGCTCCCACTAACCCCTCTTGTAGCACTACCACTTCTACTTCATCTACTAGTGATGGTTTCACTTGTGATGCCTCACTAATGGTGGAAAATGAAACCCTCAATAAGGAGGTTACAAAGCTCAATCACTCCTTAGCTAAGGCTTATGGAGGTGAGGACCACTTGCTTATGTGCTTGGGTAGCCAAAGAGCTTCTCTCTACAAAGAGGGATTGGGTTGTACCCCCAAGAAAGCCGCTTTTATTCCTCACAAGACTCGTTTTGTGAAGAACACCGGTAGCTATTGCAAAAGTTGCAAGCAAGTTGGTCACAATGAGCAAGCATGCAAGAACAAGAAGGCCAAGCAAGACATATCCTCTATTAGGGTTAATTCATTATATGTTCTTTCCAAGGGTACTAATGGTATTCATGCTAAGTTTGTTGGTGCACCATGGATGGCTTCCAAGAAGTCCATTTGGGTACCAAAATCCTTGGTAACTAACCTTGTAGGACCCAAGCAAGTTTGGGTACCTAAAAAGAATTGATCTCTCTTGTAGGTCAATTACAAAGCCGGAGGGAGGCATTGGGTGCTTGATAGTGGGTGCACTCAACACATGACCGGAGATGGAAGAATGTTCAACTCAATCAACCAAGATAGTGACCATGGATTTGATAGTATCACATTTGGTGATAATAGAAAAGGCAAGGTGAAAGGGCTTGGAAAGATTGCTATCTCAAATGATCTTAGCATTAGCAATGTGCTTCTAGTTGAAAGGCTTGAGTTCAACTTATTGTCGGTGGCTCAACTATGTGATCTCGGTTTCAAGTGCATATTTGGAGTGGAGGATGTGGAAATCATAAGTGTGGATGGCTCTAATATGATCTTCAAGGGGTTTTCGATATGAGAACCTATATCTTGTGGATTTCAATGCTAGTGAGACTAAACTCTCAACATGTCTCATCACCAAATCAAGCATGGGTTGGCTATGGCATAGAAGACTTGGACATGTTGGCATGAAGCAATTGAACAAGTTAGTCAAGCATGATCTAGTGAGAGGCTTGAAGGATGTCTCATTTGAAAAGGACAAGCTATGTAGTGCATGTCAAGCCGGAAAGTAAGTTGGCAACACTCATCCAAAGAAGAGCATCATGAGTACAAGCAAAGCTTTTGAGTTATTGCACATGGATCTCTTTGGGCCAACTACATATGCAAGCATTGGTGGAAACAAGTATGGATTTGTGATAGTTGATGACTTCACAAGATACACATGGGTATTCTTCTTGAGTGACACATTTGATATCTTCAAGTCATTTGTCAAGAAGTGCCAAAATGAATTTGAAACAATTATCAAGAGAGTTAGAAGTGACAACGGGAGTGAGTTCAAGAACACAAGAGTTGATGAACTTTGTGATGACTTTGGGATCAACCATCAATTCTCTCCAAAGTACACTCCTCAATCCAATGGGATAGTTGAAAGAAAGAATAGAACTTTGATTGACATGGCAAGATCAATGCTAAGTGAGTACAATGTTAGTCATTCCTTTTGGGCCGAAGCTATCAACACGGCTTGCTACTCTAGCAACCGTCTCTATTGTCATGGAATGCTTGAGAAGACTCCATATGAGCTAATGAATGGAAGAAAGCCAAACATTGCTTACTTTCGGGTATTTGGGTGCAAATGCTATATATTGAAGAAAGGCACAAGGCTAAGCAAGTTTGAAAAGAAATGTGATGAAGGATTTCTACTTGGTTACTCTACATCTAGCAAGGCTTATAGAGTTTGGAACTTGTCGAGTGGAATTCTTGAGGAAGTGCATGATGTGGAATTTGATGAAACACAAGGCTCTCAAGATGAACAAGAAAACTTGGATGATGTGAGAGGTGACAAATTGGTCAATGCAATGAAAGATATGGATATTGGTGACATAAGACCAAGACAAGTGCAAGATGAAGACGAAGATCAAGTGACCATTCCCTTACAAGAAGGAGCTAGTGGCTCTCTAACTCAAGATCAAGCAAATTCTAGTGAAGCTCAAGTTCAAGATCAACAAGAGGCTAGTCCATCATCATCTCAACCGAATGCTCAATATTCCCACATGCAAGTGCTCCAACCTACCAATATTGCAAGAGACCATCATCTAGATCAAGTTATTGGAGGCATTCAAAGTGGTGTTCAAACAAGATCAAGATTGGCTTCGTTTTGTGAGCATTACTCTTTTGTCTCATCATTTGAGCCAACCAAGATTGATGAAGCTTTGAAGGATGTGGATTGGATAAATGCTATGCATGAAGAACTTAAAAACTTCACAAGAAATCAAGTTTGGGAACTAGTGGATAGACCAAGAAATCACAATGTCATTGGAACCAAATGGGTATTCAAGAACAAGCAAGATCAAGATGGAATAGTGGTGAGAAACAAAGCAAGACTAGTTGCACAAGGGTACACTCAAGTAGAGGATCTTGACTTTGGGGAAACATATGCTCCGGTAGCAAGATTAGAGGAAATAAGAATCCTATTGGCCTATGCATGTGCACACAATATCAAGCTATACCAAATGGATGTCAAGAATGCATTCCTAAATGGGTATATCAATGAGGAGGTGTATGTTGAGCAACCACCCGGTTTTGAAGATGCTAAGAAGCTCGACCATCTATTAAAGCTCAAGAAAGCTCTCTATGGGTTGAAGCAAGCACCTAGAGCATGGTATGAGAGGTTGAGAAGCTTTCTCCTCTCTAAGGGATTCAAAATGGGTTTGGTTGATACTACCCTATTCACCAAGAAGATTGGAAATGACTTGTTCATCTTGCAAATCTATGTGGATGATATTATCTTTGGATCTTCAAATCAAGACTTTTGTGAAGAGTTTGGGGAGATGATGGCTAACGAATTTGAAATGTCAATGATTGGTGAACTTAGTTACTTCCTTGGACTTCAAATCAAGCAATTGAAGAATGGTACATTTGTGAGTCAAGGCAAGTATATCAAAGATATGATGAAGAAATTTGGGCTAGAAGAAGCTAAAAGCATTAGTACTCCCATGGGTACTAATGGACACTTGGACAATGATACAAGTGGCATGATGGTGGATCAAAACACTCTATCGGTCAATGATAGGAAGTTTACTCTATGTGACCGCATCAAGACCGGATGTCATGTTTAGTGTATGCATGTGTGCTAGGTTTCAAGCATCTCCTAGAGAGTCATGTGAAGGCACAAAGAGAATATTGAGATATCTAAAGCATACACAAGATGTTGGATTATGGTTTCCCAAGGGGTCAAGATTTGAACTAGTTGGATATTCGGACTCCGATTATGCGGGATGCAAGGTTGATAGGAAGAGCACTAGTGGAACATGTTAACTATTGGGAAGATCACTAGTCTCATGGTCATCCAAGAAGCAAAATAGTGTGGCACTCTCTACCGTCAAAGCTGAATATATAAGTGCGGGGAGTTGTTGTGCACAACTATTATGGATGAAGGCCACCTTGAATGATTATGGAATCAAGTTCAAGAAGGTTCCCTTGCTATGTGACAATGAAAGTGCAGTGAAGCTTACAAGCAATCCCATCCAACACTCTAGAACCAAGCACATAGATGTGAGACACCATTTCATAAGAGATCATCAACAAAAGGGTGACATTTTCATTGACAATGTGGGCACCGATGATCAATTAGCCGACATATTCACCAAGCCACTTGATGAGAAGAGGTTTTGCAAGTTGAGGAATGAGTTGAATATCTTGGATTTCTCCAACATGAGTTGATGCGCCCCACTTATGACATGCGTCTACTCCAAGATAGCAAGGTACAATTGATTGACATATGCATTCATCCTTTCCTAGACTTGTGTAGAGAATATAGGCATCATCCCTTGGTAATTTAGGCTCATTCATGAAAAACAAAAGTTTTCTATGGACATATGGTACCACTATAGCTTCTATGAGTTCTTTGATCTAGTGGTGGCATATGACATGTTGATAAGCTTGCAACCTCATATGATTAATCTAGAATGCTTATTCTTGTGCTTAACCAACATGGTCAAGATAACCATTGCAAGATGTGTGAAGAAGCTTGTCCATGGAGTAAACCGTATTAAGTATATGGGACAAGTAATCTAGATTGAACTATAAAAGATTATTCACCCCACTCTCTTTCTAAATTGACTTGATTAATAAAACTTTCCTAAGTATCCTCATGTGATACATGTTACTACAAGTGGTTTACTTTGTGGTAATGTGTGACAAAGGGGGAGAAAATGTGATAAAATGATATCTTTGGTAAAGGGGGAGAAAATAGAAATAGGGGGAGAAATAAGGATTTTGAAGAATTGAAAAATTAAAAATTGAGCACACAAGTAGGGGGAGCAAGCCTATGAAAAAATTGTTGCATTTGGATGTGCATTCACACATATGCTTGCTTGCATTGTACTTTAATTCAATATGACTTGCTTGTATGGTACATGCCTAGTATAATCTTGATTGATGAATTGATCACTAGCATGTATAGGTGTTAGCTAGAGCCATAGATACATTCATGTCTTTCAATTGGTATCAAGCTAACCATGTTGCTAAGGAAGGTATAATTAGCGCACTTCGATTGGTATCACGCTTCAAAGGTCCATTTCTTATACCTTAGCATCATGTCATAGTTTGCAAGTAGTTTACCCCTCCCAAAAGATCTATCTAAGCATATGTGCAAATCTTTGACTCATAATCATAAGAAGTGCACATATGTAGGTGGAGTAAAACACTTTCAAAACTTGTGAGATTTCAAAATCATATTTCCTATCATTTATATCGGGTTGTCATCAATTACCAAAAAGGGGGAGATTGAGAGATCTCGAGTGTTTTGGATAATTGATGAAACCTAAGGTACTAACCTAGCTCTAAGTGTTTGAGTAGGTCTAGTACACTCATTGAAGATGATGACAAGTGATGGAGCAAGCAAAGGTGGTGGAGACCTAAAAGCTCACACTTGGAGAAGAAGGAAAGTGGAAAGACCCTAAGCTAAACAAGGCAAAGGTATTTTCTAGGGCTTTTCTTTTGGTGATCAAGACACCAAGTGGGTGTGATCACATTTAGGATAGACAACCGTACTATTAAGAGGGGAAATTCAAAAGTGATTGTGGTTTGTCAAGTGCCACTAGGTGTTATCTATATTGCAAGTGTATTTAGGACCTAGTGACATACATCATGCTAATTGTCCAGTAAAACATGCCAAGAAGTGTTCACTAAAGAGGTATCTTAGTGCTTGGCAACTTAGAGCAAAGGTGGAAGAATCAGAGAAGAGAAAAGGGCGTCAGACGTTGTCCGACGCGTTGGACGATGGCGTCGGACGCTGAGGTCTTTGACTCAGTGCGTCCGTCGGTCTCAGAGAAGCAGGAAGATTTTTCCCGAAGGCATCGGACGTTGTCCGTCGGACGCAGGTGGAGCGTCCGTCGGGCTTCCAGTGGGCTCTGCAAGCGAGTGAAGCGAAGACATGTGTCGCACGCTAGAGGTCCGAGCGTCGGACGCTGGCACGGAGCGTCCATCGCCCACGTAGCAGCCCAACGGCTATTTCTGACAGAGTGTCGGACGCTGGCGACGGAGCGTCCGTCGCCAACTTAAAGGAGCAACGGCTAGAAGACTTTGAGGGGTCTATAAATTTGTGTTGGCCGATTTGGGGAGTGTCTCTCTCGCACATTTGAACATCTTGAGACTCCTTTGAGCTGAGCAAACTCCCTCCCACTCATCTCCATGCTTGGTTAGTGAATTTCCAAAAGAGATTGAGTTATTCAAGTACATTTCGCATATAGCTTGCATCTAGTTGCACTTGGGAGGCGTTCTCGCTGCGGATTTCTTGTTGCTCTTAGTGATTGCCATCACCTAGACGGTTTGGAGCGGCGGTGGTAGATCGAGAAGCTTCGTGATTGTGCTTCATCGACTACAAGTTGATTGTGAGGGGTTCTTGTGCCTTCCCCGCGGGAGATCACAAAGGTAACTCTAGTGGATTGCTTGTGACGTTTCAATAGCCTCATCTTGTGTTGGTTGTGCGGCACCTGGTGACGGGTTTGGCGTGTGAGGCCGATTAGCGCGTGAACCTCCAAGTGAGTGTCTTGTCACAACGGGGACTAGCTAGTTGGCAAACTAGTGAACCTCGGAAGAAAATCAAGTGTCAACCATTGGTTCTTGGGATTGATTGATTTCATTGGTATTCACTTGATTGGTTCATCCCCTACTACTCTACGGCGGTATAATCACCTTTCCCATCTTTGCATTACCTTATTCATATTTGTCTTAGTATATTAGGTTGTGCCTTGAGGGCTACTTGAATTGAGTAGGAATTGTGTGTTCCTAGAGCTTATTAGGATAGAAATTGTGGTTAGGTGGCCTTGCATCCCCTAGTAGGCTAGTGCAAGTCTAGCTTCGCTTCTTAGTTATCTAACTTGTTGTTGAGTTTGTTTTTAGCTTTCAAATTAGGCTATTCACCCCCCCCCCCCCCTTAGCCATCACTTAGGACCTTTCACTAGTGAAATAAGTGTGTTAGTTTCTTCATGCTCCAACATCTGTGCATTGGGCAGCATTGGAAAGAATTTTGAGATACCTGAAATAATGTATCAATCTGGGTCTCAAGATTCACATGTCTTCTTTCATGCTGGTGAGTGCTTTTTTGAGATGGAAACTAGACAGGTATATAACGGATGACAGGAGAGGCGCTTTGCAGTTTTTTTTTAAATCTTGTTTCCTGGAGGCTACAGTGCCCACAAGCAACACACAATGGCAACTTGGCAAGATCCAACACTGAGTCTGAGTACAAAGTCGTATGTAGCGGATGCAACTTCTCGAGGTGACATGGATTCAAACTCTTCTTCAAGAGTTGCATATCAATAACCCAAGGGTACCTAGCAAAGTTTAGGTGTGATGTCAGCTAATCCAGTGTTTCGTGACAAAACTAAGAATATAGAGGTTGATTATGACTTTGTCAGAGTAAGTATCACGAAAATTATTGGATATTGAATATATTTATCTTCTCAAATAACAGATGGCTTTACAAAGACATTGTTAGAGCATCTCTAAGAGTCTTTCTAAATTTCACTCTCTAAATTATCATTTAAAGAGTCATTTGCATAAAAATCATTTTATATATATTTTCATTTTTCAATAGCTTTTCTAAATCTCATGCATACTCTAGAGAGTCATTCTCGTATTCTATATTTAGCTAGCGAAAAATCCGAAATAGAGGGATGGCTATATTTAAAAGACCATTTAGATAAACTGTTGGAGGGTAGTTTTTCACCAAAATCTCTATTCCTAGCATATAGGAAAGATATGGAGAGTCTCTTGGAGATGCTGACTCTTGGAGAACTATAAATACAATCTCAACCTGGTAAAGTTGTGATTGTGGGGGAGTATTAACGGATAACCTTTGACTTGCAGACGTGTGCATGTGTGTTATCACGGCAACAACCGTTTGGTAGACCAGATCATGCGTTCGATAATCTTTGACTTGTAAATGTGTGCATGTGTGTTATGTAGACCAGATCACGCATCAACATGATTAGGATGTGACGTTGATGGCTTTCACATGGAAACATATATTGGCAATGTGTTATGATGGAGTTTTTCCATCTAAGCTGACCTTGTTTGAAGGTGTATGTATCGTGCTCAAACCACATGAATTAGAGTGGATTAAAATATATATTAGTATAAATACACTAAAACACATGTGATTTAAGAGAGACATCTAAACAAGTCCTAAGAGAACAAACTTACCTTCACTAAGGCCATCCTCAGTAGGGGTTTCATGACACAATTTATAATATAGCCATATTTTGATAACTGTGCATAAGAGTTTCATCCCCATGAAACTCTCTCTACTCACATGAAACTTTTATCCTCTCTCTTTTCATCAATATAGTATCACATCAGCATATTTAATATCCATGAAACTTTGATAAAACTCCATTAAGACTGACCTAAGGACCCAAGATCGGGCCTGGTGCTTCCACCATCTGTGCGCCTCTTATTTCACACCACTGACTACTCTTTCGTGCTCCTAGTAGTGTGGACGATCTGGAAACAGGGAAACATCATGATTTTCGGTCGGGGTGAAAGAATGAAAGCTAGATCTTTTTTTAGAAATAAATGACCAATTAGTCTATTTTGCACTGTTTTCAAAATATAGTTGTGTTAGAAACTGTGTCATGAAACTCTCATTAAGGATGGCCGATTAGAGGAAGAATGTGAGCTAACAATGCTATCGGACACGCGAAAGTTGAAGGAAGGCAGTAGGGCAGTGTAGGGGCAGAGGCGAGCAGCATATGAATCGCAGTTGGACATGTACGAGAGTTCAGAAGAAGAAAGGGAAGGGCATAAGGTAGATCGATACTCGATTTAGAATCTAACTGAAGAAAAAAAAATGGTGCGATGATGAACCTCAAAATACCCGATTGTCCACTAGCTAGAAAACTTCAAATTAATTAATCCAATGGCAGTTTATTACCGTTAAATCTTTATTCTCACACACCACTTGTGTTACACTACAATTCACTAGCACAAGTGCACCACAACTTGGCCTTAAAATGACAGGTCTAACACCACAACCACGACCAATTCAACCTCATCTGACATCACAACCACGACGACCAAATTCAAGAGTTGAAACAAATGGTGGCGCTTATCCGCTGCCGCCGAAGAGCGCCTTGAGCTTCCTGACCTCCAATTCGTCCAGCACGGTGAGCTTGCTCACGACGTCCGACGGCAGGTTGTTGGCGAAGAGCGCAAAGTCGAGGATCATCAGCCCCGGGTTCGCGCTGCTGTAGGAAGACAGAGCCACCGCCGTGTCGTCGCCGAGGTTGTACTGGAAGTGCAGCAATCCCTGCGGGAACACCATGATGTCGCCCTTGTACAGCGTCTTGACGAACACCTTGTTGGTTAGGGAGCTGATGAAGCCGGCGGACATGGAGCCCTCGATGACGTAGATGAGCTCGGAGCCGCCCGGGTGCGAGTGCAGCGGCACGACGCCGCCCGGGGCGAAGTCCACGCGCGCTGCGGAGATGCCCAGCCCGTTCACGCCGGGGAACCGGGTCACGAAGGCCGACGACAGCCCGATGCTGAAGGGGTTGATGGTCGGCCCCGTGGTGTTGAGGCCGCGGTAGTAGAAGTCGTCGGCGGTGACGCCGGTCTGGGACTTGCACGGATACCCGGCCGGCGTATCGCCGCGGGCCAGGTCGGCGACGCAGAAGTCCTGGTTCAGGGCGAGGAGGAGGACGGGAGCAGGGAAACCAAGGGCGCAACAAGGGCTAGCAGTTGCAGGAACACGGCCTTGGCCATTGTTACCGGCTTTACTACCGGGCGAACTTGCTAAACGAGCCTACAGCAGGTTGGAGCTAGCTAGGTCACAACACGTGTATTTGAATTCGTGATTTTTACCGTGTCTGCTCTATAGGTATATATAGGACAAGCATGGTCGTCTGCCGTGTACAGATGTCCTAGAATAGCTAAATTAAATATAAATGTTTGTTGTTAAGTCACAATCAAAACGGATTCTCAAGCATGTTCACCAGCCTAGCTACACGCACATGGTACACCGTATACACAACCTTCCATATCATGAAAAATTATAATACACCTTATAAAGGAATATACATGGCGGCTAAGACAAGTGTGCCAATAGAAGAATGATTTTAGTCCCATTTGGCAATATTGCTTAGAAAACTGACTAAATCAATCTAAATTTACGTAACTAAATTTTAGGAGGGACTAACCAAACATGTTCGAATGTAGTAAATAATTTAATAAGTTTAGGGACTTGTGCTTATATATGTGTGTGTATCAGTTCAAAAAATCCTTGTGTATCAGCGGACGTGGAGTCTATTGCTAGCATATGATTGGTTGTTTTTTGCGTTAGGACCCACATGTATGTAAACTTTTTGGATGACAAAACCCCATCTTTTAGATTGAGCCCGGTTACATGCATGCATGTGGGGCATGGTCTACCAAAAGCCACATGCATGTGGGATCCATACCAAAAAACAACCAATTGGTGAGTGAGGAAGCTCCACGACAACTTTTCAGATATATATACTACTCCTTCCATCCTAGTATATATTATCAATGGGGATTTCATATCACAGTTTTCAACGCATCAATATTTTAGAAACAGTGCATAATAATTTCATCCACATGAAACTATCTTTACTCCCATAAAATTTTCATTGTCTCTCTCATCATCAATACGTTGCCACATCAGCGTATTTAATACTCATGAAACTCAAATGAAACTCCATTGACGTAACCATCTCTGGTTTAAAAACCAAGAACACATTTAATTATATTTCTCAACACTGCATCGATATATATGCGTGTAGAGAAAACATGTCTTATACTATGGGACATGAATAAAAAAGAGTTATGTCTCATGTATTAGGACGGACGGATGGAATATATAGCTTATTAAATTTTGCTGGTGGCGTTCGTGGAGACGACTAGTCAGGTCAATGTCTGCTTATCCACGTTATGGAGCTAGGTCATAAGGAGGCTCGTGCATGTTAAAGATTGATTGGATATTGTGGCACATGGTATCCGATACAAATACGCATTCGAACAGCAGGGTTCTGGTTAATTAAAACACTGACTACTTTTAACGGAGAATTTTGTTTTAAGTGCCAAAGGAACTATATATTGGGTGCAAAATTAAAGCTAGTGCAAACAATAATAGGTAAATCTAGCTTGATCGTCACCGCCGCTTATAAACATTTTATTTATCACGTACGTATAGTTTTGAGGCTCGGTGATGAAAGTGGGTAGTGACAATAATTTTCGTCACTGTGAGACACAAACCGATGGTAAAAATGATAATCATCGCTGCTAGCTAGCTCATTAAATGAATCGACGGTGATAATTATGGACAAAAAAGCCCTCGACATCGGTTGGCTAGATCGTCTCCTTGCCCCAGCCTGCTGCCATCTGCTCGCCCAACTTGTCACCTCCTCGTGTTACAACTTGCCGCCAGCCCGCCAGCCAGTGGCGGAGCCAGAAATTTTTAAGAGCCCGGGCGTGACAAAACGCCAAGCTAACAGTGACAAACAATGCACATGAATATTTTATATAACATAGATATGAAATTAGAAAACTAATTAGGCCATGTTTAGTTTCATCATAAATCCAAAATCCAAAATACCAACTATTTTGAATTCCAAAATCCAAAATACAAAATATTTTAGTGGATTGTTTAGTTCCAACCAAAATTTAGCTTATTTTGGATTCCAATGATAGGGATTGTGAGGATGGCACACAAACCAATGTAAAGTTTGGTTTATTTTGGCCTCTCGAGTCCAAACACTACTACAGAAACGGCAATCACTGCCGGCCCATCACTGCCGGTTTTGTTTGGGCCGGCAGTGATGCCTCTTCACTGTCGGTTCTTCCTCTGACAGGGCCCCAATTATTGGGGGCAGGGGCTGAACCGGTAGTGAAATTCCTCATCACTGTCGGTTCGTAGCTTGAACCGGCAGTGATGCTTCTCGGCCCTATCACTGCCGGTTCAAGCCACCAACCTAAAATACAAAATATTTTAGTGGATTGTTTAGTTCCAACCAAAATTTAGCTTATTTTGGATTCCAATGATAGGGATTGTGAGGATGACACACAAACCAATGTAAAGTTTGGTTTATTTTAGCCTCTCGAGTCCAAACACTACTATAGAAACGACAATCACTGCCGGCCCATCACTGCCGGTTTTGTTTGGGCCGGCAGTGATGCCTCTTCACTGTCGGTTCTTCCTCTGACAGGGCCCCAATTATTGGGGGCAGGGGCTGAACCGGTAGTGAAATTCCTCATCACTGTCGGTTCGTAGCTTGAACCGGCAGTGATGCTTCTCGGCCCTATCACTGCCGGTTCAAGCCACCAACCGGCAGTGATGAGGAATTTCACTGCCGGTTCGTGGCTAGAACCGGCAGTGATGAGGCCGACTATAAGGAATGGGCGCGGTCTGAAATTTTCAGACTCGCGCCCATTCCACACTTAGCCATTTCAGATAGCGCCCGACGCCGCTCCAGCAGGTGCTCTCCGTCGCCGCCGCCGCAACAGGAGCTCCCCGCCGCTGTTCCAGCCCGCCGACGCTCCAGGCCGCCGCCGCTCGAGCTCACCGCCGCTTCAGCAGGAGCTCGCCGCCACACCACAAGGTTCCTGCTTCGGCGTTCGCCGCCCACGACGTCGTCGCCGCAGGAGCACACGCCGCCGGCATCTTCAAGCTCCATGCCGCAGGAGCTCCACGCCGCCGGCAGGACCTACGTCCACGACGTTGTAGGAGCACGGAATCCGGCCAAATCTTCTCCACACGGTGAGCTCCATTTGCACACACTAGAGGTGTTCGACGAAATGCCTAGGTGGGAGTGTCTTGCTGGACATGGAGATAGAGGAGACGAAGGAGGGAGAGGGAGAAAAATATAGCAATCACTCTTCATGCTTGATTCAAATGCTTATAGAAAGAAAGAAAGAAAGATAGATAGATAAATAGATAGATAGATATATAGATAGATAGTGAGAAAGATAGATAGATAGATGGCAAAGGATAGAGAGAAAGATAGCAATCACTCTTCATGCTTGATTCAAATGCTTATATATATGCCATAGCACATATAGATAGTGATAGTGATAGTGATAGAGATAGAGAGATAGAGAGTTAGAGAGATACAATCATATATATGCCATGTCTTTATTTCATGATATATGGTATGCTTGTAAACTCTTTGGCCACTTATTTAATATGTGATATGAAATTTAATATAGATATAGATAGATAGGTAGAGATAGATAGATTGATAGATAGATAGATAGATGAAATATAATCTGAGTATATGTGATTTAATATATAGATGGTTGGACGTCGTAATCTCCCACCACCAGAGGAAATTGGTTGGAATGGTTATTGTACTTGGATGGGTTTCGATCCGGTATTCCCGGTAGCCCCACCGGATTTTTCAAACATAGTAAGTTAGTCAAAATATGTTTCATATGTACGAATAGATCATCCAAGTTATTAATTAACATGTCTTATATGTAATGTAGATGATTGATCCAGTTGTTTGGCTTAAATCAACACTCGTCTATTTTGGGTTGACAATGTGGATGTTCAGATTAATCATGTAAACAATGGTCCAGAACTCCAATGTTGTATTTCATTTTCAATTGCCGTTAGGATGAGTCATGGTCGTGGTCGTGGTCGTGTTAGTGGTCGTGACCGTGGTGGTGTTGGCGGGCGCAATGTGTTACAAATCTCAGAGGTGGGAATACAGACAAGCCAACGTCATGTTGCTATTGAGTATGTCGTCCATGCTTGTGCTGTCACACTCTCAAGAAATGGGATCACACTTCCTACTTTGTCTTCAGTGAAGATTGAAGCTATTAATCACAACATGTATCCTGATATTCGGGGTTTATGTGCACGAATGGCTCAGAACTCGCCAAAGGTAAGTTTAAGACTCATAACTTATACCTAGATTTGTTTCTATATGTTGTCAATATTGCTCTCATAATTAACCCTATACTTATAGGTAGAGGAGTATGACATGACCTACGCAGGGTGTAGTTTTGAAGCCATTCTGAACCAAGTAATGGATGCATTGGGTTATGACTGGCAATATGCTGATGAAGAGCTAACACTAACTACTGCAGGCTTTCAAGCAAAGTTGGTTGCGACTAAGAAGGGAAACCCACCAACTACTTGACCACCGTTAAACGTAGTTAGTACACCATGTGCTCGTAAGTGTGAAGCAACAGAGAGTGTACTATTTAATACGTTGTTGTTCATTGATGAGATTATTGGTTACAAGATAGGTGACTTACACTTCTCCGATTTGGTAGTACTAAATCGTTGAACTATTGTAATGTACAATAAGTTTAAGACACATCTATGAATTTCTGTAATATAAATGTTGATGGTTTCTGTAATATAATGTTGATGGTTTCTGTAATATAATGTTGATGATTTCTGTAACAAATGTAAATTATAAAAATTAAATCACTGCCGGATCACTTAGAACCGGCAGTGATATCCTACATTCACTGTCGGTTGGGGTGCCAAACCGGTAGTGATGGCTCAAGCATCACTGCCAGTTGGTGTTACAAACTGGCAGTGATGGCTCAAACATCACTGCCGGTTGGTAACACGAACCGACAGTGATGCTTGAGCCATCACTGTCGGTTTGGCATAACCGGCAGTGATGGCATGAGCTCATCACTGCCGAATTGCCAGTGCCGGTTCAAAAACCGCCACTGAAGGGGGTTTTTGAACCGACATTGTTTGTCGTTTCTGTAGTAGTGAAAATCCAAAACGGAGAATGGGTCACTTTTTGCCAAAATTTTTAGGTGATGTTTAGTTCCATTTTATACATAATAAAGAGCCAAACCCAAAACATTTTGGATTCCATGGAGAACTAAATAGGGTCTTAAAATATTTAAATAAATTTTTAGTACACAATTCATGACTTAGATAATGCAACTCAAAAGATAAACCTAAATGCTACAATTGATAAACCTAAATTAGAAATTTAGAATGATGTTTGGCCTAAAGAGCTGGCAGCCAGGAGCCCGGCCTACGGCCCAAGGTGGCCGGGCCTTGGCTCCGCCAGTGCCGCCAGCCCATCCGAGAGAGCGAGAGAGATCCGATGAGAGGGAGATAGGGTGAGAGGCGGAAGAGATACCACCATTAGATTTAGCATTTCATATAATTTTATGAAACCAAATAAACATCAAGTCTCTATATCATATTCCAAAATCACTATACCACAGTCCAAACTGGTGTCCAACAAAGGGTCGCTAAATATATCGAAATAGCGTTGGACGGTCGGTCGGTATAGATTAGTGGCAGACGGTTAGACGCAATATCTTCCTATATCTTACTGGGCACGGGTCACACTGTGCACCCACAGATGATAGTGCCTTATTAATAAGTCGTTGTCATTTGTGGGTGCAACTGCCTGTGCCATCGGGTTTGGGCCAAGGCCAACTGAAAGCACAAATGTAAATGTGTTATTGCGGTCGACGAGAGAGAGATGATGATGGAGTTCCACACTTTTGGAACCGTTGTTAAATCTCTCGAAATCTCTGAGGAGATGAATGGTATCCATGTTCCGACTCCAAGAACACACATGGGCTAAGCTTGATTGTTTTTGGAACAAGTTCACTCTTCCTCCTTCAATTTTTACAAAAGTCCATTTTTTCCTAAACTCCAAAACTATCCAAATCAAACCCCCCCCCTCAACTTTTGAAATCGTAAGCTTACCTCAATACCTAGATATAATTGGTTTTGGAAGGTGGTTTTGTCTTTTTTATTTATTTATTTATTTATTTTGGTTGAATCTTTGAAAAATCATAATAAATCACATAAAATCATAAAATAGAAAAATACAAAAAATAGACTCCACAAGAGTATAGTTTTTAAACACATAATATGGTGTGTTTTAGTACAAGTTTTTTTGTTGTAGAGTTAGATCTATTCTTTTTTGTGATTAACTGGAATAATTCATAATTGTAGTTTCTATAATCCACTATTGTGATTTTTTTGTGGTGGCCTAATTAGTGGTTGAATCGTAGTAAAAATTACGTAGTCATTGGATCATGTATAACTTAGTTATAGATTTATTTAGGTTTTATGCTTGTGAAATCTAAATAAATCTATAAACTAATATATATTTGATCCAATGAGTAATAAAGTTTTACTATAGTTCTATAATAAAACAACTAGGACATCATAAAAATTTAACAACAATTGGACTATAGAAATTACAATTATGAATTCTTCTAATTAATTATAGAAATAAATAGATCTAAAAACTATAGCAAAAAGTTTGTTCTTAAGAATACCATATTATATGTTCATAGTGTATATCTACTCATTTTAAGTCCAAAAAAATATTATTTTTATTTATGTTTTTTCTATGATTTACTATGATTTTTTAAAGATTCAACCAAAATAAATAAAAAAGACAGACAAAACCACCTTTAAAACTGTTTATAACTGGATCAGCAAGGTAAAATGCACTGTTTCAAAAGTTGAGGAAGCTGATTTTACTAGATTTTGCAGTTCATGTAGAAAAAACGCATTTCACAAAAATTGTGGGAGGAAAAGTAGACCTTTTCTTTTTTAAAAAAAAAGGACAGACATGGGCCTTCTTGTTCCGAGGCGGCCAAGTTAGTTTATGGGCTGCAAGGGGTCTCTTAAACGTCGGGCGGGCTAATAATAGGCTTTGTGTTCTCCGGCCCACTATGCTTCTGCGCCTTACCGTTAGGACAAGACAAATGGCCCAATATAATCCAGCCAATTGTGGCCCATTTAGTAAACGAATGGGCTCCTGTCCTGATCGATCATCACACCACTCTCTCAATTCGAAGGCTATACAACTTTTGTCTAGACTATGGAGAGATTTGTCCTGATTGATAAAATATAAAATGCAAAAAGCGAGGGCAGTTGCACTCGCATGCATATCCCGTGATTCTGTGGAAAGAAGGAAATCTCGCTCAAAGCAAACGATGAGCTCAAACTCAAACAGCCAGCCGAGAGCCAATCAGCCTGGGGCCTCGCGACGAGTATCCGAGTAATATATGCAAAGGTCCATTGCGATCCACGCTGAACGGAAGAAAAAGCAAGCGCGACCGTCGTCTCCCCCGGCCCAGCCAGCTCAGCTCGTCCACGAGATAAAAAAGCCATCGAGATGGAGACGAGCCCGCTGCGGGGACCGTGCAGACGCTTTTGCAAGATTCTGCGTTGCCCAACGCCGTTCTGCTTGCTTTCGCACATCGTATCCCTGGGAAAAAGCTAGAGGAGGCGCCATTGCAAAGAGGCAGGCCGATTCTGCCGCGCCCAATGGCAGCACCGCCGTTGTGTTGTTTAAGTTATCTTATAATACGGAAAGCAAAAGTCGCCGTATACCAAGGAGGCAAGGAGTACTGCCCTCTGTGTTTATCAGTACCAGGAGTGCTGCCTTCCGACATCCTCCCTCCAACCCAAATTATAAATAATTTCATAAATATTTAATAGTTAAAGCATCTCAAGTTTAAAAAAAATATAAAATAATATAATAACATTTATAATGCTAAGTGTTATTATATTTTTTATCAATTATATTTTTATAGAACATTAATTTGATGTCAAAACCCTTTATAATTTTCTCTATAATTTTAGTCAAATTTAAGATGCTTTTACACTTCAATTTTTTTAGAATGACTTATATAATTTAGAATAGAAAGAGTAGTACTTGTACTACCTCTTTGGAAAATACTTTGTATTCCAATTTGCTTTGGAAAATAAGGATATATACAATTTTGATATTTGTCTCGTACAATGCAAAATTATAAAATCCCATGTAGCTAGGACCATGGATTAACGGAATGGCAATACGACAATATGTTGAGTTCCTTACTTTGAACCTATTTTCGGTTCAAACTTCAAAATGGCAATATTCCATACTAGAACATACTACTACATCACTTCTGCTCTTTCAGTACATCATCAGAATTTGACGTGTGATATATAGCTATTTCTTTTACTGTAGATTCTTCATTGCAAAGGATTCATGCATGCATGCGAGCTCTTTGCTTAAAGTTAGTTCCCTCTCCAAAAACAACACACGTCCCTGATCACCTTTCGCTGATGCCTTGACGGGAAGCTCGCGTGAGCACAGGAGAAAGCGCAGGCAGAGCAGATCGATCCGGCCTCCTCGTGAGCAGGGCAAAGCCATGCAGCCAAGTGTCGTCTGAGCCCATGCATATGTCAACCTTTCCTTTTAATCACAACAAATGCGAAGGAAAAAAAATTAGAACCGGATTAGGTTTAGGTACGGTAGGATTCTCCACTGTGTTTTGTTGTTGGGAAGTGAAATCATGGGGCTATAATTGCACAGCACGCAACGGGGCCACCGGGGGTTGTTCCTTTTTGCAGCAATCCTGGCTACCCTCCTTTTAAGGAGAGGTTCTCTGTAGAGAATTCAGAGTTGTATACATCGATGTCGATGATCTATCAACCTTTCCTTTGCATGCATGCAGGCATGCAGCTACATGTATAGAAGATCTTTGCAGGGTAGTATATCTCCTGCAGTGCCTGGTCCATGTACAGAACCTGAACCTAGCTCTCTGCCACACGAAATCTACCAGGGTTCCTTTCATCTTCTATGGATCTTTCAGCATCTATATCTTCAGAGAAGCTATTGTTCAGTGGTCGATTATGGAAAAAAATTCTTAGTTTTCATTTTCTTAAAAAAGGAAATATTACTTTTTCATCGATCACAAAGAAAACTAGTATATATGTACAGAGTTTGCAGGAAACTAGATCATGAAACTCAATGTTAGTTTCGGTGGGGTGCAAAATACCGAAAGATATCCTTGTGCTGAGATTCTTCCCTTTGATTCCTTTCTAGCACATATATAAAGTTATCGGTGTATGTTTTTTATAAGAATTTATGGGTGCATGTTTGACAAACTATATATATGCACACACATGAAGTGCGCTTTTACATCTCTGCGCGCACACCGAGTTCAAGCACTTGGTTGAATGGAGGGAGAATCAGATGCCCTAGTCATGAAAAGACTCTGCCCTAATCCATCTTTTTCATTTCTTTTGCATATTCCATGTGGGTGCTGAGTTGACAATTGACCTTGACCGTTTTGACCCAGGTTCATGACATTGCAGCTTCTGGGCAAAAGAATGTGTGCCAATTGATGGTGTGTCCATGACTGCATGAAAGGCAGTTCGGCTTACTATAGATCCACAAAAGGAGATGCTCTATGAGAAATGTCATGGCAGAAGAAGACAAACAAAAGGCATTATCTGAACTTTTCTTTTTCTTACGTAGATTCGAAGAAATGCCGAGTACGTAGGAAGAACCACGACATTTTTTAGTTATATATAGTACTTGGTATATTAGAGGAGACTCTCTAGGAACCCGTGACATGGGATGGGAGAGCACATTGTTAATTCCCAATAATGAAAGTGATCTTTCTTAGACGAAGAAGAAATATTAGATTATGCATGAGTACATTATCACAATACAAACACTCTAAAATACACTATATAAATCCATAACATAATCTAAATTATACCCACTCTTTGCATATAGCTCCAAATATCAAATCTAAACATGTATGACGCTTTATATATGGATGATTGCACATGCAAAATACCTGAGAACATATGACAAAAAATGACGGACGACATTCCTGTAAGTGAATTTGAGAAAAATCGTATTTCTTTATTTTCTTTTTTCCACTAAAGAATAAGGAAACATGATCTGAAACTAATTCTTGTTAATTTTTCGTTGTGGTCAAATCTAACCATAACAAAACGGAGTAAAGTAAGGAGACAATTATTCTATGGCAGCAAAATCGTCTCCGTATTGATGTCCTCGTTCGGAAAAATAAGTCTTTATGTCATCATGCCAAGAAAGTTGCTTACGTTTGATGTCTCTCCTTCAATAGAGCCACCATGGAGAAAATGAATCCATCCATCCCCTTGCTGTCACGCGGGGAAGATGAAGAGGAGATAAATCCCTAGTTTTAAGAAACTTGGTATAAAGAGACCATAACTTTAAACACTTGATCTACTAGAAAACTTGTTACAATAATCGATCTTCACTCTCTTTGGCCCCTGACGAGAAACTGAAGGGGGAATGGAGGGACCAGCTATGACAGAGGAGGAGGAGGCTCTCCTAGGGTGAGGCACGAGTCGTGAGTTCTCACCAATAATTAAAGTGATCTTCATGTTTTGTATAATGGACCATTCTCATATATATTTTTTTTACTTCCCAAGAAAACTAATATTGCGTATGTGACACATATTAATTTGGATGTATCAAATAATTTCTATCCTTTAATTTCTAGACAAAAACATATAGGTTTTTCATGAAAAAAACACTGGAATTGTTGTTACGATGTGTTAGTAGTTTTCCTCTCCGCGTGACACCCCACTTTTCAAATGTCATGCTTCATCAGGAATATCTTAATATGGGGTATTGTTTGAGTTTGACACATTATTCTATTCCATCTGTTACTCTTACTACGTTAAGTTGTTAAGGAATATTCTGTATTACCACCGCTCAAGATATTGTCAGATATATGGCCATATATACAAAAAAATTTTTAATATATCCATGTTCCCTTTGTTCCTAGCTAATTTCCTCGCTATCACCAATTGTGAAACACATTAGGTACAAAATTCCCCCTTTTCATTTTGCGTATAGGTGCACATGGTTCTTCATTTGAGTGGATGGGCCATGCATGATGATTGTGCATGTTGTAACTTTCTCTTTGACGCTTAATTGTTCGAGCATCATGCCAAGACAAATATGAAACGGTGCCACTATGTTGTGGCTGGTCTACCGTTGGACGAGGGTGATGCCATGTGGCGGGAGGTGCACTGTGAGAACTAGGTGATGCACTTAGTTTTTTTCTAGGAAACTGGAGCTTTATTAATCATCGATAGAGATATTATAATCAAAGTTTATGATGTTCGCAAGACCAGGTGGGGTTAAAAGCCACTCCGCCACTTGAGAATTACGGGACACCAATCGAGCACCAGCATGAGCTAAACTATTACAAGTTCTACTAATGAAACAAAACTAAAACCCTCAAAGCTTCGGCTAAGTTGTTCCAATTGAGCAAACAAATATGAGATCTTGACATCTGGTTGGATCTTTGGTTCCACAGAGTTACAAGCACATGACAATCAATGTCCAGTTCAATCTTCTAAATGCCTCGCTCTCATGCTAGTAGCAGGCCATCACAACATGCCCTGGCCTCAGTAGCAAGAAGGGCAATCATGACTCATGCACACATCATATACCACCTTGTTGTACCTTCATATGTCCTTCCATCATCGTCCCAGAGAATGACTACCGAGTATGTTGATAGATCATGATCAGAACACGCTAAATCAACGTTGCATTTTAGTCCAACCTACCGCTGGTTGCACCCAACGTTTTAGAGTAGCATGGGGGGCCTTCCTTCTATTCTGGGTGCATCATCTGCTAGAGATCAAAGCAGTATCTACAGCCCATTGAACCGTGATCTTGATTGACAGTGGCTCTCGATCATGACATCTATTGTTTGTAGCCATCCACAAGGACCGCATGCCACATAGAATCATTGTTGCTTCTCTAGCCATGACAATTCCCAGGTCAATCAAATCTCATGCCCATGTAACCTGATGCAAAGAAGGAATTTTGACACCAGACACTACCTTGGTTTGTTTCCAGAAGAGTTTTGCCACGGTGCATTCTAGCAAGACATATTTTATAGACCCCTTCTTTCTCTCTCTCTCCCCCCCCCCCCCACACACACACACACGTCACAATAGCAATGGTTCAATATGTCTTTAATTCAGCTCCTCCTTGGTTGGTAGGAAATTATTCACTACCCTTTACCAAAACATCCGGACCTTAGGAGGCACACACAATTTCTAGATTTGAACCTAGGTAGCATCGCCATAACGAGAAGTGACAGTCCCCCTTTGCTATCCATGGGCATCATAGAGTCGACGATATGGCGATTTCACAAATTATAGGCCATGTCGCTCTCACTTCCAAGCCCAAGCATCATCTCCAAATCCCCTGATAGGTAGGCTCAGGATTGCATGGGCGTGAACATCAAAGAAAAGTTGCTTGATTAGTGTCGAGTTCCAACCTCCGCTCGATGTCAACAAGTCCGACACCTTGTCAACCTACATCGAGCTAGGTGTGGTGATCGGTTTTCCACTAAAGTGGTTTGGTAACCATCTATCATCCCACACATTTGTTGTCATATTGAATAGTTTGAGATCAAAGAAGCTACATTTCACAAATTTAATATGTTTTGACTCTCTAAATTTTTTAAAATAATTTATAATTTAGAATGTACTAAGACGCAATAGTAAATCAAATCCACAAGCAAACACCGCGTGCCAACAAAAGGAACGCAGTATCACGAGAAAGGGGGCTCGTATGGAGAGGAGAAGCGAGAGTGAGGAATAGAAAAAAAAAAGAACTCTAAAAATTTGGCGCCGCGTCGTCTTTGGTTTGGGAAAACGTTGTAGCTTTCCGAGCGAGGAGAATCGCCTCTGTAGCCGCGCGCGAGCACATCAACTTTGAACGCCCAAAAGAAGCCTATCTACGTCGTGCAGCGCAAAGCGGCCGTGGCAGTGCTAGATTCGCTGCACGAGTCTCTCTCTCTCTCTCTCTCTCTGCACACACAGCAGAGAACACGAAGGCCGGAAACAGCCGCACAGTATCGCCGGTAGATTTTGAGGCAGCATCTGTGTGCTGTATGCATGCCTGCCTTCAGGCAGGCTCGCTTGTCGGTGAGAGAGAGAGAGAGTATCCGAGACATTCTGACGGCCGTGTCTTCTCTCTCGCTAGTCTCTGCTGGTGCTGCCACCGAATCTTTCGCTTTATCACCGCTGCGTCGTGCAGTGCAAAGCGGGGTCACTGAGATGAGAAGCTCGCTCGGCAAGTTGGCCAGCCTCTCGTGGAAAGCGGGGCGCCGGGCGCCGGTCATCCTCATGCATGCGTGCAAGCGCAACCTGATCGAGCTGCTGACCTGAGAGCCGAACCCCGAACGTTCCCCGTTGCCATGTTCGCGTGGCTTATAAGCCACCGAAAAACACTGCTTCGCCGGCCCTGCGTCCCGGCATTTCCACGGCGGGTGCCGCCGGTCGGCCGCGAGCCCGCGACGGCGCGACGCTCCGGACTCCGCCACCGCAGGCTTGCTCATTGCTGCAACAAGTGGTATGGGTGTGCAGCGTGTGCCTGCCTGCATGCCGACCGATTTAACTATGACCAATGATGAGGAATCAAATCTTCGGATTGCCGTGCTGTTAATTACTGTTAGTCAGTATCAATCTAGAGTAGCTCGCTCGCTAGGAGTGTAATCAGTACTATGATAATACTAATGGCTTTTGCTACGTTACTCCGGAATAAATATAAATCTTCCATTTATTTCGATTTAACGGTCAGGATCATCCGGGAGGTAATAATATGCTATGTTGAAGACTCCTACTGCACTGCACGGCCAGCAGAATCTATCGACCTTAAAGTGCGTTGCGAGCTAAAACGATGCTCATGCCCGTCCGTCAGTGCCGCTGCTGCCATCGTCCATCGATCCCAGCTGGCCGGCCGGCATGCATACCGCAAGCCGCGTGCGTGCCTGCATGTTCGCAAGTTTAATAAAGCAGAGAGCTAGCTAGGCGAATCTCCTCGGCACAGCACTCGGCGGCAGGCATGGCTCGGTGATTTGGCGATACTACGTGCTTCTCTCTTTCTCTCTCTCTCCTCAAATCAGAGAGCTTCATGAAGGCAGTGATCGAGCTGGCAGCTCATCTCGTGCTTCATGAAGCGCGCACGCACAGAGTCACAGGCACAGTGGCAGTCAGTCAGACGTTCTGGTGTGCAGTGCATGCAGTGATGGCGAACGAGAACGGAGCACGCGGTCTCTGCAGGCCAGGATGCCGCTGATGCAGGAAGATAGTACTGCGCGTACTACTCCTGCATCAGAGTTCAGAGATTCGGCGTCGATCCTTTTCAGTTTCATCACTCCGATCGATCATAAATGATGCTGCTGCCAAATCTCAGACTCGGTCTCTGCCTCTCAGTGTCAGCTGGGGCTCTCTTCTGGACTGGGCTCAGTGGATAGCTAGGCCAGGTTTGGGTTGCGATAAGAAGCTGGGCTGGGCCTATGCATCGTGTCCATAAGCCCAAACTCTGCTATTTCTTTTCTAAATACAAAATAAAAATGATTATTTTCCTCCCTAGACTAGGACTACGTTGTGGTTTGTTTGTGCTCCTCCAACTGCCAAATCAGACACCCGTCGAACTCTCAAAACTACCTCCCCACCCTGGAATGAAGTGGATTTCAAGATGGTTTTGTTCTTCTTTACTAAATAAAATTCCGATATATACTTAATAAAAAATTTAAACAATGAAAAATATCTCTAAACTTCTAGAAATTCTAGAAAAAAAAATCTTAAATAAGATCGGGATACAAAATTCGAAATACAACATTTAAAATCCATGAAAAAATATTTAGAAACTTCCAAATAGATTTAGCAATACAAAAAATATATTAAAAATTAGGTAAAGTTCCAAAACATTTTGATTGATGTCTAAATGTGTTCTATCAAATTTCCACATCAGCATAAATGCAACATACATTAATTCTAAATGCATCCATGCCCATGCATTCATTGTCACTTCAATTCTACTAACCTCCATTTAAGTTTGGTTGTCACTTCAATTGACGTTAATAGTTGTAGACACTTCAAAAGGTTATTCATTAATTTTATAAAACTATAACTGCTTTTGACATTGTAACAGGACGCCTCACTTCCGATGACCAATTCACAAATCCATGACCACTTTGACACCAAAGTACGTAGGAGTAACAAGGAACTACAAAATTGGATATGGACGGATATCACTAATATTATATTTGTTTTTATATTCATATTTGAACACGAATAGTATTAGCTATGTCGGATAGAATAAGAATGGAGATCGACATTATAATTATATGATTTGAGTATTCGCATATGGATACAGTGTCGGATGTTGAATATTCAAACTCAGGTACATACTAATCTAAACTCATAATCTAAACTCTTTTAAATGGATTTGAACTCGAATCTAATCGGAAAATATTTGTAACATGAAGTCAAAAAATAGTCCATGACTAATTGAATGATAAGGGGCCCACATAAGGGGGTTGTAATCTATTGTTCCTGTGGTCAAAATCAGGTGTAGTTTTGCCAAAAACAAACTTTCTAGCGAGTATATGTATGTCTAAAAGATTTTTTAGAAAGAAAAACATACGGTCGAAATGGATAAACTATGTAGCCAGTGCAAAAACGGAGATTAATTAGTACACAATCATTTTATTCTGATGATCTAGCCACGTGCCATCCTTTTTCACGTTTCCTGATGCTGACAAGAATGGCCCCAACTAATTGACTGCCCTAGTACCTTCTAGTTTGGTTTTTTCGGTGCACCTACACTTCCCATAGTGAAAACCTAACTCGCTGTATAAAAGGAAGCCCGCACACTGACTGGTGACTGTAGTGCATCTGCAATCTGCTTCCACTAAACAAAACAACCTCTGCTGTCTTCTGTCACAGCACGATCGAACAACAACAAGCACCTCTGCTTCTTTCCACGTCCCTCTTGCATTGATCATGAGAGCTGATGCCGGAAAACACGACAAGATGCTCCGAGTCTGTCAGTCCGGCCGATCCAAGCAGTTCAGGCCATCCGTCTCAACGAGAAAACGAGGCACTGTTTTGCCGTGCAAATCTCCTTCACAGAGGACACTGCTGCCACTGTCGGAATTATGCTTTATTTGACAGCCCCCACTTTCTGCTCACTATGCATGCATGATCGATTGCAGCACATTATCCTCAGTTCATCGCCGGCCGGCCCCCGGCCAGGCGAATGCGATGCCAAGGAGCCAAGGTCAACTCCCAGAAAGGTACTCCTATATATATGTATAGCCGTAGCTAGCTGCGGCTGGCCCCAATAACTCACGGATCGAGACCGCTTTGGTCTTGTCACACGAAGCCTCTCAGAGCAACTTGTGTCTGTTCCTGGGATCGTCCATGGTTACTACTGTACTAGATTGTTTTCACATACTCACTCGCTCCTAAAATAAACTTACATAATATTTCTCGAGAAGTCATTAAGTTTAACAGTTATATTGAAAAAATTATCAATATTTATACATTTATAAATAAATTTATTACAAAGGTACATTCTACAATCTATATAATAATTCGTATTATACATCATGAATGCTAGTATGTTTGTGTATATATATTGAGACTTTTACCTTTATATATCATTAAAAAAATTAGCAATTACACACAAGCTATTAAAAAGATGAGCTCTTATAGTTAGCACTGCTCTGAATTTTTTTGCTCTCCACGCCACTTCTTTAGATTTAGCTCTAACGTTCTCAAATCACAAGTGTGAAAAATAAAAAATACCATCAAGTTTGAATATGCAATTAATTGCTTTAACATCTTAATGATCTCAAATGAAAAAAAAAACTAAAAACTAGAAAATTATAGATCTCAGCAATATCTACAACTTTTGTATAAAACTTATCTTCATTTAATTCTATACAAAAAAGATATGATTGATATATCTTAGAAAAATCACATTTTTTGCACGAAATCAAATGAAAATATTTTTATATAAATATTATAGATCTCGACGAGATCTACAACTTCTAATTTTTGAGGGTTTTTTCATTTGAGATCGTTAAGATGTTTAAAAATTAGTTTCATATTTAGATCTAAGGGTATTTTTTTTAATTTTACACACCCGCATTTTGACACCGTTATAGACAAATTTGATGGAAATAGTGTAAAGACAAAAGAGTTCAGAGCAATACCAACTGTGAGAAGTCATCTTTTTTTAATGACTCATATGTAATTACTAACTTTTTAATGACATATATAGGGTGGGTTTTTTCTACTCTCGCGTAAATAAACCATATTAGGAATTTATGCATACTCATTTATCAATTTGAGTATCTTTATATACTTTTTTTAAGATACTCCAAAACTTACTGCGTAAAAAAAAATCAAAAGAACTCATTTTTGTAATATATTATTATTATTATTATATTATTATAGTATGTAAAATAAGTATGACCATATACTTATGTCCTTTTTTAAGAGAAGAAAATATCTTAACCTAGCTTAGGGAAATTGAAAACTGAATGGCAGTATATATTAGGTACCATGGGAGCAGGAAGAATGGAGATATCCCTTGTCATGGGATCGTAGAGTGCGCTGTTCGTGAAGCCGAGAAAAGCATGTGTACTAGCTTGAAATGGCGGGGAAACGTGTGCTCTCTCTTATTACCGTGTGTCCCTGAAACCCAGCTCTCGAGGTCCACAACCTGTAGGTAGGGGCCAACAACGCAATGCTTATCAAACAACTGTTCAAACTGATTGACGTGAGGTTGTAGAACTGCTAGTAGTGAAAGTGTGCCGCCTGTGGCCTGTGGGTCTTGTGGTCCTATATTCCCACTACTTGAATTGGTTCGCATGCCAGAAAAAACAATGCTCCTGGATTTCTTTATGCTAGCTATAGACAAAAGAAAGGAAAATAATTCAGAAATCTTTGAGAAAACGAAAATAGTAACCTATATTCATGCTAATCTAGATGATTATTTCTTTGAAGTCGCATCTTTCTTCCTACAAGAACATGGAGTAGATATATATGTGTTACCTACAAATAAACAGATGATTGGTCGTGTAAGGAGGAAGAATGCACTACCCTTGTCCCGGCTACATTATCGCTGGACAGGAAGGACAAGTGAAATTTGGCTAGACCCTAGGGAATGTTTAATTATTAGGGCATCATGGTTGATATTTTTCTTGGCCCCAAAATTAGCATTATTTCAAATAAAGTTAGCATTATTATTAGTACTCCCTTTGTTCTCCAAGTTATTATCAGTACTGCCTTTATCATTAAATAACAATGCTGATTTAGGTTGGAGCGAGATCTTTATTCGAACGGAGATAGTCATCATGTTAAAAGGTTTTCTAGAGGATAGAACTTGGCGAACACAAATGTATGTACGTGCAAGTCGATTGAAAGACAACACATCATGCAACGCTTAATTTGGTCACACCGTAAGTTCATGAACTAGAACCCTAGCTAAAGGTTTGGGCCTTAGGGCCTAAGAGCGCGCAGCGACATCCACCAAACTGAATGGAAAGAAGAACACTAGTAGAAAAACGATTTTTGGTTGCGCCCCCAAAAAATAGCACAGGCGGTTTGGGTTATCAACCGTCAGTAGAAAAAAATAGAAAAAAAAACAGTTACGAACCACCACTGAAAATTTATTTTTACAGACGATATTCTTAAGAAAACCGCCACTAAAAATCGACCTCGGATTTTTTTCACTGATTTTTTTTGATTTTTGTAAACAACCTCGGATGGAAAAACTTTATACATGAAAGTTGTAGATCTCGAAAAGTTATGAAACTTTGTAGTTCACAACTTTTTTATTTGAAATCATCCTTGTCATCGAAAAATACGTTCGAAGATGTCAAATTTGAAATTCAATTTTTTTAAACGACCTCGGATGAAAAAACTTGCTACATGAAAGTTGTAGGTTTAAAAAAGTTATGAAACTTTGTAGTTCATAAATTTTTCATTTGAATTCGTTTAGTGGCTCAAACAATCAATTTACATTCGGTTTAGTATAGAATATGAGGAAGTACTAATGAATCTAAACACAAATGATGGATGAGTGGAGTGGTAGAGGTACCGTGCGAGGCGGAGGTTGAGGTTCGAATCCCCGGCGGAGTGCTTTCGCGAATTTAATGCGAGACTTGCGACTTTGACGGAGACGGTCGGACAACTCGCTTCTCAACCCCTCCCAGAATTTAATTCTTTTTTTTTCATTTTTAAAAACCGATTTCTGGACAAATATTTTTACAGGCGATTGCTTAAAAAAACCACATGTAGAAATCGATTTCTACATACGATTCACAAGCAACCACCAACTCCCACCGGCGGTTCATAAAAACACCAGTAAAAATGTGTTTACAACTACCGCTATAGTACAGTTCTGTACCAGTGGAAGACGGCACGAAAAGATCTTGGCTTTGATGGTTCAGCATACGCCTACCTGTCTTTTAGTGAGTGAGTGATAGAGTATGGTTGCTAGATCTTTTTGCCCTTTGAACTCAAGCATCTCTGCCACATGGATCGATCTTGACTAGAGGCAGCAACTAAAACCAAACTAGGTTGATGATATAGGTTTTTGCGCCATTTTCCCGATCTCACCAGTGTTGTGTTGCCACTTGGCTCACTTGCATCAGCCGCCTGCCCACCTCCAATAACCGGAGAATGGCCGAGTGGCACGTGGCCTGCCGGCATCTTTCCCATCTTTTGGTTAGTTGAGCATCGCCGGAGTGTGGGAAATGGATTGATGGTGTATCGCTATATCTATGTAACGTGACCCAGTTCTTGCTTGCCATCTGCGAGGCACAAGGCGGAAACAGATCGAGCTAAAAACGGGTCGATGCTTTGGCAGAGTAAACTTGATCGACCTGCTGCCAGCCGATGCCATGTTTAAGTGACTGTAAAGTTTGATCGGGTGAAGAGCAGTTGTGATAAGCTCCCTATACTCTTTTGTCCCTAAATAATTGTCGTCGTTGATGTCCGTGTCACAGGTTTAACTCAATTTGTAGAAAATACATACAACATTTGTATCTCCAAATAAATTTATTAAAAAACTAGATTCAAAATTATTTCTAATGATACTAATTATATAGCATAAATATTAATATTTTTATATATATTTAGTTAAAGATGTTTTTTGGAAAGCGTAAACGACATATATTTTGGGAGGGAGGGAATAAGTGCATAGCCAACAAAGTTAACAGTCGGAAATTATATATTGAAAATTTGAATATTTTTATGTGTATTATTCTTGGGATATCCATCCACACTAACGCGATTTCTTTGTAATTCTGAGAAGATAAAACTATTTTTGTCCAATCTAGAACCAACCGTCAAGGGGTTCACAGCGCAATGGCAAAGACCATTGGTTGGGGAGCTCCCACTCAAGGTTCAAATCCTAGGTGCGACACTTTATTCTGGATTTATTCCAGGATTTTCCGGCGCTACACATTAAATGGTATGCGACGTTCCCGTCGACAGCGAAGCTCCTGTGGTGACTTCGTGAACTTCAAGATTTGTCGGCTCAGTCCTTCGAAGGTGCTCATAGGGGTAGGGTTTGCGTGCGTGTGTTCATAGGAGCGAGTGTGCGTGCGTATTAAGTGTCTGCGTTGTACTGTGTACTCTCAAAAAAAAATCTAGAACCGACCCAATTTGCCAACCTTGATAGGAACAACAAGATTGAAGTTATTGGTTATTAGTTTATGGTACGTAAAAGATTTCAGCAAAGATGGTAAAACAACAGATTGAAGGGTCAAAGGTTTGAGTTTTAGGGCATGTTTGGTTGCTAGCCATGGATTGCCACAGCTAACCTTAGACAACTGTGGCAAAGTATGACAAGCAAATTGGTTGCACTTTGTCATGCTTAAGGGAACATGTGGAGCCCAAAAGAATCATGTTTAACCTTAGTTGTCAACCAAACACTTGCCGTCAAACTTGCCTAAGATGAAGTATGACAAAGTATGGCTATGAACCAAACACCCTCTACTAAGCTTTCACATCCTTGGAAACGACTATGTCTTGCTCCCTTGTTAGATTCCTAGATCTTTCATGCTCAGTTTGTTTGAACTTATCAGCTCGACTTATCAGTTATGATACTGTATTTTTCTCTTATGAGTCATGATGTATTTTTCTCTAAAAACAACATTAGTCGTCTTATCAACCGCATCAGTCGGCTTACCGCAAAAATCAACGACCCAACAGCCCAAAACCTTGGTCTCTCTTTGTTCACAACTCCTAGAAGCTTTGACTTGCTTTCATAGTTTGTCTATCTTGATTTTTTTTAAACCCTAAAATATTAAAAAAAAAGAGCACGAACTTAATTTGGAGAAAAAACTAGCTCTTTCAGTTAGGCCGTAGATCTCGGTCACTCGGTGTGACTTGCCTGATCGACTTGCCACTACGGTCATACCACGTGGATGACAAAAGAATACTTTAGGACCAAGAAAGTAAATGGTGTTTTTCAAGATTTTTGGACATTATTTTGGGTCTAAACGCCTTGACAGTGAAAAACTCAAATATAGCATTTAGAGAACAATTTTAGTTCTAAACGACCATATGATCTGTATACATACATTGCCTGCATCCCAGCCATATCTGCAATTATTTAACATCGATGAAAGTTTTTTGAGCTTGTTTGGAATGTTTTAAAATTTGATTTCACATTACAATATAATTTTGAGCATGCGCTTTGTTAAGGAACATTGGATTCACTTGAGCATATATGCTATAACAGTAGTACAAAATTGATTTTACGAGACACCACCCAAAACTTAACGGAGGCGGGCATAATATTCAACCGTCTTCTAAAACTTACGTTATTAACCGACACAGATATTTTTATTTACCGAGACGGTCACATTTGTCTGCCTCGTAAAATAGATTTACGAGGCGGTCATTTATAAGAGACCCGCCTCCAAAAATACCCCCATTTACGGAGGCGGACCTGTTACAAAGGCTCGTCTCGGTTAATACGGCTGAGGCCCAAACCAGCCCAGCGAACCCATTATCCTACTCAAGTATATAAGCAGGACTTAGGTTTTCGACTCCCCTCCCCTCCACTCCCCTCCCGCAGCCACCCCTCTCTCCCTGACGGCTCGCTCCCGGCCCTCCCCTCCCCGAGCGCCTGCCCGAGCCCCTCCTCCCCCGGCGGCTCCCCTCCCCTCCCCGACGGCTCCCCCTCCTCTCCTCCTTTCTCTCCCCCGGCGGACCTTCCTCCTCGGCGGCTGAAGAATCATGGACCCTTGTGTTTAGGCGATTAACGACAATGCTAGGTCACTATGACTAACGTGTGTTTTGCAGAGGCAAAGTCATTTGTGTTAGGTCATTAGTGATACAATTTGAATGGGCTCAATGGATATTCATGCCCCCAAGATGGAAATCGTTTCGGTTGCAAAGGATGATGATAAAAGTTGAAGACTAGGCTAGTTCTTAGTGCCATAAGGTTGAGAAGGGCACTAAGTATAGCTAGGGCTTTGTTTTTCCTTTGACCGTACTATAAAGGGGGTATGAGATTAGTAGCTTGACCTAGGAGAGTTTAGGAGAGTGGGTATATGCACACTTGTCACAACTAGTCCTAGAGACCTTGCTTTCAGCCCTTGGTTAACCCTAGAAATGGTAGGAGCAAAATCCCTCGAGAGATCTCAGCGAAATCAGTTGAAATAGGGGGAGAAAGAGGCTCCGGACTAGTCTGCCAAGTAGGCGTCGGACCAAGGAGAGTGGTCCGACGGTCCCTGACTTAGGAAAAAGTCCAGCTCGAGAAGCTCCGGACCACCTGTCTGGAGAGCGTCGGACCATAGGAGAGTGGTCCGATGGCTCGTGTCAGAGAGGGAGAGCCTGAACGAAGGCTCCGAACTAGTCCGACGGTGAGTCCGACGACTAGTCCGACGCTTCAAAACAGGAGGTTGTTTTCATACAGTAAGCTCCCTGGCTCCGGACCAGAGCGTAGGACCAGGGCTCCGGACCAAGGAGAGTGGTCCGGTGGTTCGAAGAAGAGAAATTGTTTTCACTCAGTGAGCACCCTGGCTCCGGACCAGTGCGTCGGACCAAGCAGAGTAGTACGATGGTGCCTGAGTTGGAATTCAGAGTGAGCTCCGGACCAGTGTGCTTGGTCCGGTGGTGTGAGCTCTGGACTAGTCCGGTGGCTTCGCAGAGAAAAGAAAAAGCAAAAAACGGCTAGTTTTGGAGGTGGGGACTATTTATAGTTGCCCCCTTCGTCCTTAGGAGGTCTCTTGGCCATTGTTTTAGCTGGTGACACCTTGAGAGAACCTTTGGAGAGTCAAGTGCCTAGTGAGGGAGAGATTAGAGAGAGTTCATCTTGTTCTTCCCTCCTAGAGTGATCAGGAGTGACTTGTGTACATCCATCCACCTTCCTAGCCTTGAGTTGGTCAAGTGAAGGTCTTGTGCTTGTTACTCTTGGTGTTCGACAGCACCTAGACGGTTTGGTGGTGTTCGGAGGAAGTGATCGCCAGAAGATTGTTGGCGGCTCTTCTCCAAGCTTCTGTGATCGGTTGTGGGCGATTCACCGAGCCGGAGTGGCGAAGAATCAGCCCGTAGAGAGCACTCTACCCTTGCGCGGGTAGAGGGGGAGCGATACCTTGCGAGGTGCTCCAACGAGGACTAGGGGGGTGTGTCGACACCTCGATACCTTGGGAAAACATCGCTGCGTCACTGAGAATCTCTTTTCCCTAGCTCTTTATATTTCCGCATTACATTCCATCTTGTTCTTATCTTACCTACTAGAATTGCTTAGGTTGTTCTTAAATTCCATGAACTGCTACTGCTTTCTAGCTAGGACACACGGACGGTAGGCACTAGGGGTGTCACACCCAATTTCAAGGACGAAATAGGATGCATAACATTATGTGTGCCCAAGAATAATCCACACATATGTTCACAAATTACAAAGTACCATCACAGAGTTTAATACATAACGTACATATATCCATTACAAGAATAAACAAAACAAACGGAAGATACAACTAGCTCTTGAGGCTCCATCTCACAGGGAAGGTCAACTGGTTGACCAAGCCTAGAAATCTTCAGGGAACTCTTCATAGCCTCCTGCTTCTGTTACCCATCAGGGATTTTTATCCAAAATTGAAAAGAAAACAAGCGTGAGTACACTCGTACTCAGCAGTATAACATAGGGTTATGAAGCTCAAAAGGGTGACACTGGCTTACTGCATTCAACCCTTTTAGTTGGTCAAAGTTTTATTATTAAGTATCATCAGGTTATGCTTAAGCCCAAGTGATCCCACTTATATCCTTGCCAAAGTTTAATGAAACATAAGCATCATCATAAAGGAGGTGGCAACAGGAACATAAATGTTGGTCAAGTTAATTAATTAAACCGTCAGTTTTCTGGGCCGCTCGTAACCGTGAGCACGGCTGATATATCAGTTTTAACACTCTGCAGAGGTTGTGCATCTTTACCCGTGAGTCGTGATGCCCCGAATGCCCGGGTTAATTACTCCCATAACACTGCCAAGGTGAGTGGGCGGGGTTCACTATGAAACCTTTCATAGTATCTCGTCTAACAAGATTAGGGCCGCTAGGATTGGCAAGGGGTGATAGAGCTCCCCTTCCGAGTAGCATAAAGACCCGCAGCCTACGCTCAAACACGGACAGAGGCCGCACTATAACCAGCTCGGCAAGAGCCTAATGCGCCCTTTCGGGTAACCGCTAACGAGCTAGAAAAGAGCCTACTACTAAGTTAAAGCCAGAGCCATGTAGCTCTCACGGTTGCACTGTCAGTCCCAGCTTTTGCCAACAGTGAGTTATTATTAAAGGGTTATGTTCCAATTGCCATAACAGGTTCACTAATTTATTCAAAGCATTATAACATTTGACAGGGATCAAGTATTCATTTATATAGCACTAGCCATCTACCCATATGCATAACCCATAGGAGTCAAGGTAAAGGATTGCCAAATCTATGGAAACATACTACGGGTATCAATTAAACACATGCACATGAAATTATGATTACGGTGAATCGGATAACAAGGTAGATCCCATGCTATACTTGCCTTGGTTCTCAAAGTCTTGCTGGTCAAAACACTCCTGATCAAAGAACTCTTGGTCACCAAGAAACTCCTCACTACCTGAACTCGATCACGACATTGCAACAACACGCATTCCAATTTGCATACATACAAAGCAAACAAAACTACTATTAGAACAGTACACCAACAACAGTAAACATAGTTAAAAGGTTTATAAAAAGATACTATGCATTGCTACGATCATTTCAACGCGAATTTCACGAAAATCGGATTTAAAACGCAAAAGATATGAATTTAACTAGTTCTCTAAGAGCATTTTTAGTATTTGAATTAACCTTGAATTTAAATAATTCAAAGATGACTAACAGATGGTTTAACATGTAGAGAATTTCATTACGAATCTAACGCAATTCGAATCGTCCAAATCGGAGTTAAAATAAAGATTTTATAGACAAAATAAGGCAGTGGCAATTCTGCAATTATTGAATTGCTATTTAATTTCAGAAATAAAATAAACCGATCGGGTTTACGCCTTTGAACCGAGAAAACGCATTCGGTGAAGTGCGCCAGCGCTGTGGCGCGGGGCCAGCAGAGCTGCCACATGGCGTCGCGTGATAGGCGCGGTCCAAAGAGGGTGCGTGGACCGTGTGCGGGACTTCGGTCCACCGGTCCACCGTGGACCGGGGAGCATAGCCCTTTGGGGGATTTAATCTCGGCCGTCCAGAGATGATCCAACGGCGCAAAAATAAAGGGGAACTCTCCCCTACCGCCGCACCGGCTCTTGACGGTGGCGCCATGGCCAGCAGAGGGCCGAGCTCGCCGGTGTCTCGTCGGAGTGACGTTCCCTACCACGGTTTCGCAAACCAAGGGCAGGGGAAGGGAGAGCACGGCGAGGCGAACTCGTTGGTGCGCTCGGATGAACCCAGAGAGGCGAGCAGAGGCGGCGCCATGGATCCCGGCGGCGCAAGCTCGTCGGCGAACGCGGGGAAGACACTCCCGACCGCCTCAGCTTCAACCAACAGCACAGAAAGGACCTGCGTGCTCGTGCGAGTGCGAGAGAGGGTTCGGTTGAGGCGGCGGCTTGCCAGAACAGGGCGGTCCGCGGCGGCGCCATGATCGGTTTCGATCGGTGTGTGTGGGTGAGTCAATTCAGCGCATTAGAGACCAAATTGAGGGCTCGGGAAGTGGCGGGGTGCTCGTGCGATGCTGGTGAGGTACTGGGGTGAGGCGGTGGGCGGCCGGGGAGTGCTGACCACGGCGGTGCCATTGACGGCGGCGCGGGACGCACGCGGCCAGTGCCACATGGGCTACAATTCGCTGAATTAAAGACTCAGGGAGGAAGAGGGGGTGAAGGCGAAGCTCACCGAGTTGGATTGGAGGGCGGAGATGGCTCGGTGCGGCTTGTCGGCGTGGAACGGCGGTCGGCGTCGGCGGAGCTCGCGTCGGTGTGCGTTCTGTGTCCACCGAATAGATAACAAGGGGGGGATTAGGCCGGGTAGGTTTGCGGAGAGAATCTGGACGAGGAACGGAGCTCACCGAGGCAGGTTAGGCTCCGGTGTGGCCTCTTCAGCGACGGCGGCGGCGTTCGGCAGGCGGTGGTGTTCGGCGACGGCGCAGTTCGATGAAACGGGAGAGCAGAGGGGCGGTGCTCCGCTTTATAGCGCCTGGGAGCGTGCGGTTGCGGAGCCGAGGGCTCGGGACGTGGGCGCGGAACCGGTGGAGTGGGGCATGGCACGCGCTGGCAGTTGCCGCGACGGCGTGCGCGCCCGCGGACAGAGCGGAGGGGATTTGGGGAAGACGGCGCCGACACCTGGGCCCGGTTAGTCAGAGAGAGAAAGAGAGAGGGACGGTTGGGGCGGGCTGATGGCTGGGCCAAGCGGCAGCGAGAGAGAGAGGGTGAGGGAGAGAAAGGAATGGCGCCGAGAGCTGGGTCCCGGTGGTCAGTGAGAGGGAGGGAGAGGCCGGTGGCGCTCTGTTGGGCTGAGAGATAGGATTGGGCCTCGGCTTCCAGCTGGGCCGTGCGCAGAAAAGAGAGGGAGGAGGGGTTGGGCTGGGTTTCAGGAGGGAGATCTGATTTCCCTTTCCTTTTCTTTTCTATTTCTTTCTTTTTCCAAAAACCTTTTTATTTGAATTTGAATTCATTTGAATTTGGTTTTCTTCAAACTCAACCATAGAAAAGGAACTATGCAGCAGCATGTATGCACACTCATGTTGCTAAACTAAGAATTGATTTTATTTCCATAAAATTTTTCTTAAACTAAATTCAATGCTCACATAAATTCATAAAGAAATCATTTTCTATTATTTTAAATGCATTTCAAATTTTTGGGTGTTACAATTCTACCCCCCTTAAAAGGAATCTCGCCCTTGAGATTCAGACGGACTTACTCGAACAGCTGTGGATAAGACTTTCTCAGGTCTTCTTCTCTTTCCCATGTAGCTTCGTCTTCTGAGTACCGGTTCCACTAAACCTTGCACATCTTTATAACACGGCTCCTCGTAAACCTTTCTGCCGTTTCCAAGATTCTTATCGGTACTCTTCATAAGTGAGATCTTCCTTTATGGTAAGCTCTTCTAGAGGTATCTGTTCCTCAGGTACCCTTAAGCACTTCTTCAATTGAGAAACATGGAAAACATCATGTACTCCTGACAAATTCTCAGGTAACTCTAACTGATAAGCTACCTCTCCACGTCTCACGAGAATTTTGAAAGGTCCAACATATCTTGGAGCTAGCTTTCCTTTCATATTGAACCTCTTTACACTTCTCATTGGAGACACTTTCAAATACACATAATCTCCAATCTCAAATGACAGACCCCTTCTGTGGGTGTCTGCGTAGCTCTTTTGGCGGGATTGTGAAACTCTTAAGTTATCTCTTATTTTTCTTACTTGTTCTTCTGCATCTCGAAGAACATCTGGTCCAAACACCTGAGTCTCTCCGGTTTGGTTCCAGAATAAAGGAGTTCTGCACTTACGACCATACAGAGCCTCATTTGGTGCCATTTTTAGACTATTCTGATAACTGTTGTTGTAAGAAAACTCAGCATAGGGCAAACTCTTGTCCCAACTGGCACCATGTTGTAAAGCACATGCTCTCAACATGTCTTCCAAAATTTGGTTTGTCCTTTCTGTTTGTCCATCAGTCTGTGGATGATATGTTGTACTAAAAGTCAATTTTGTTCCCAAAGATTCATGCAATTTCTGCCAGAATTGTGATGTGAATTGAGTACCTCTGTCAGATACAATCTTCTTAGGGACTCCATGTAAGCATACTATCCTTTCCATATATAACTCTGCTAACCTTGCGCCTGAGTAGTTAGTCTTAACTGGTAGGAAGTGAGCAACTTTAGTCAAGCGGTCTACGATTACCCAGATCGAGTCATATCCTCTCTGTGTACGTGGCAAACCGACAATAAAGTCCATTCCTACTTCTTCCCATTTCCACTCAGGTATTTTCATTGGCTGAAGTAATCCGGCAGGTCTTTGGTGTTCTGCCTTCACTCTTTGACATGTATCACACAAGGCCACATATTCTGCTACATCCCTTTTTAATCCATACCACCAATATTTTTATTTTAGATCTAGGTACATCTTAGTACTTTCAGGATGTATTGAGTAAGAAGAATCATGTGCTTCTCGAAGTATGGCATCACGGATAGACTTTACTTCGGGAACACATATTCTCTTTCCAAACCACAATGTACCATCATCATCCATCCTAAAACCTGGTGCTTTTCCTAGCACTATGCTCTCTGCAATTTCTTTCAGTCTCGGATCTTCCA
Organism: Microstegium vimineum; assembly: GCA_022036555.1. Lineage (NCBI taxonomy): Eukaryota > Viridiplantae > Streptophyta > Magnoliopsida > Poales > Poaceae > Microstegium > Microstegium vimineum. Next base: position 38,542,775 of record CM039135.1, read on the forward strand.
ACTGACCCTTACGTATCTCTTGTTCTAGTGTGGGTTCTATGGTTATCTCCATGGTATTAATGGTAAATCCCAAATTAAGAGATTCCATATCAGCACACAATTCTGTAGGCATAAGCTTCATTCTTAAAGCATTAGCATAACTCTTCCTACTCAGTGCATCGGCCACTACATTAGCCTTACCTGGATGATAATGTACTTCCAACTCATAATCTTTGATCAGCTCGAGCCAACGACGCTGTCTCAGATTCAGATCTGACTGAGTGAAAATATATTTCAAACTCTTGTGATCTATATAGATATCACACTTATGTCCTATTAGATAATGTCTCCATATCTTTAGAGCATGTACCACTGCTGCCAATTCCAAGTCATGAGTAGGTTAATTCAGCTCATGCTTCCTCAACTGCCTGGATGCATATGCCACAACTTTTCCTTCTTGCATAAGCACACATCCTAGGCCTATACGAGAAGCATCACAGTAGATCGAGAAACTCTTGTTCAGATCTGGTAATGTTAGTACTGGGGCTGTGGTCAACCTTTTCTTCAACTCTTCAAAGTTCGTTTGATATTTGTCGGACCACACAAACTTGGCACTTTTCTCTAGCAGGGCTGTCATTGGTTTAGCTAGTTTTGAAAACCCTTCAATGAACCTCCTATAGTATCCTGCTAAACCCAGGAAACTACGGATTTTGGTAACATTGGTTGGAGGGTTCCAGTTTAGAACATCTCGTACCTTACTTGGGTCTACTGCTATACCTCCATTAGAGACCACGTGACCCAAGAAAGACACTTCTTTCAACCAAAACTCACATTTACTTCTCTTTGCATACAACTGGTTTTCTCTGAGCTTTTGCAAAACCATCCTCAGATGTTCAGCATGATCCTCTTTAGTTTTAGAGAAGACTAGAATGTCATCTATGAACACTACCACAAACTTATCCAAAAACTCCATGAACACCTTGTTCATCATGTACATAAAGTACGTAGGTGCATTAGTCAACCCAAAAGACATGACTATATACTCATATAGCCCATATCTTGTGGTAAAGGCTGTTTTAGGTATGTCTGCCGCTCGGATTTTTAATTGGTGGTATCCAGAGCGGAGATCTATTTTAGAGAACACACACGCACCTTTCAACTGGTCAAACAAGTCATCTATTCTGGGTAAGGGATATTTATTCTTGATGGTAACTTCATTAAGAGAACGGTAGTCCACACACATTCTTCTAGTACCATCTTTCTTATCCACAAATATGACTGGTGCTCCCCAAGGTGAAGAACTAGGGCGGATAAAACCCTTTTCTTGCAATTCACTAATTTGTTTCTTAAGTTCTTCTAATTCTTTTACCCCCGTTCTATATGGTCTTTTAGCTATGGGTGCAGTACCAGGTAGAAGTTCAATAAGAAACTCAACATCACGATCAGGTGGCATACCTGACAACTCTTCGGGGAAGACATCCGGAAATTCTTCTACCACCTGTTCCTCATCAAAGGCATCTCCAGATAACTGGTTCAAAGTGGGTTTTGGTGGTGCTTGCATTTCTACTTCAACACACATCTTATCCCCATTAGGTGATGTCATAACAACAGATCTTTCCTGACACTAAATCACAGCTCGGTGTTGTTTCATCCAATCCATTCCCACAATGAGATATATTCCAGCTGTGGGTATCACAACTGGACTCACTTCAAAGTATACCCCCCTTAGGGTAAGTCTAGTGGAAGGACTCCAAATCAAAGCTGGTATGCTACCCCCCGGTGAATTTACTTGCATACGGTTTTTCATTGCACACAAAGATATACTATGCATTCTAACAAAAGCTTCAGATATGAAAGAATGCGAAGCACAAGAATCAAAGAGTACGGTAGCAGGGAATGAGTTGACATAAAACGTACCCATCATAACCTCAGGTGCCTCCTGAGTGGTTTCAGCAGATACATGGTTCACTCTTCCGGTGTTTGGGGGTGGTTGGTACCTTTCTTTCTGCTGGTTGTTCTGATTCTGGGGTGCCTGCTGGTTCTGCTTCTCAGGGCAATTGTAAGACATATGCCCTTCTTTCCCACAACGGAAACACTTGTTGTTACTGTTGTTGGGGTTGTTGTTCTTCACTGCCATAGCATTTGGATTCACTTGGCGCTGAATTTGGTTAGAGGCCTGCTGAGATGGGCGCTGGCCTCCAAACTGCTGCTGACCTTGAGGACGTTGTTGGAACTGGTTGCGCTGAGGCAACTGACCCCTGTTCCACTGGTTAGGCTGCCCTTGGTTCCTCTGCTGGAAACTCTGCTGCGGATAGGGTCGAGGGTGAGTGTTGCTGCTTGAAGCCTGACCCTGTAGCTTCCTCTTCTTAGTTTCCATTTCTCGGCGCTTATTGTCAATCACAATGGCGCGGTTTACCAAGGTCTGATAGTTGGGGTACTCATTGGACATGAGCTGGAGCTGCAGACCATCATACAGTCCCTTCAGGAATCTGCGCTGCTTGTCACAATCCCTAGCCACTTCATGTGGAGCATAGCGTGACAATTGAGCAAACTTGTCACGGTACTCAGCTACTGTCATCGAGCCTTGCTTGAGGGATCTGAACTCCTCTTGCTTCAACTCCATCATGCCTTTAGGAATATGGTATGATCTGAATTCCTCTCTGAACTCTTGCCAACTGACATCAGGAGCATCATCAGGGCGTCCATACTTAAAAGATTCCCAACAATCTTGGGCTGCCCCTTGTAGCTGACCTGAGGCATACAACACCTTTTCCGTGTCGTTGCTCTGTGCTATGTTCAGCTGCTTGTCCACAGCTCGGAGCCAATCATCTGCATCCAAAGGGTCGGATGCGTGGGTGAAGATGGGAGGTCGTCCCTTCATGAACTCTCCTCTTTTGTCCCTGACTTGGACTGGAGGTAGAATTCCAACGGGCTCGCTGTCCAAGCGATGCATCATGGCTTGCATCAATTGTGCCTGCATACCCATTAGTTGTTCCACTGACACAGCAGGTGCAGCAGGCGGTGGTGGTGGCGGGTTGACAGGAACTCCACGTCCACGACCACGCCCACTACCACGAACTCTAGCACCTTTGCCGTCCATCTGTTTTTCAGCAAAGATGTAGGGTTTAGCGACTTTGTAAATCATATAACATGTCTGTCATAAGTAGAGCAATCTGAACATTTTTCTGGACATGATGTTACAACAGCAGTGCGGTAAAAAGTTCATATCTCGAGCTCTGGAACTCAAACAGAAATTCTGCTTATATGAATGGAAAGATCAGAAAGTTTTCTACAACCTTCATGTTAATTTGATTTTCAGATTCAACAACTATATTTGTCAAAAACTCGAAACAACCAGATCTGTTTAGGTTCACAGACTGCGCAGTAAGACTAACTTGCAACAGCTACATCTCTTAGCTCATAACATATATGAGGTTGGTTCAGGCGGCGTTGGAAAGGTACAGAAGTCTAGTTTCTGGTGTGAGAGTTTCATCAACATAGAATTTACTGTTTGGGAGATATAAAGTAAAGAACAGATATTGCTCCAGAAAAACAGCACAGGAGATATATGACTAGATCAACCACTGATATATTAACAAACATTAAACCTAAAGATCCAACTTGTGAGACTTGTGGACAGACCCACAATTTCCCACACTAACATTCAAGCAAAGAACCAAATCAACCAAGTTCATAAATACAAACATTAAGACATCAAGTTCATCAAACACACAAGACTAAGACAGACTCGCACTACTACGCTGATATCTAGGAGGGAAAGCTTTATCTTCTATGGAGCTTCGTCGGTCATGATGTGGTTGGGTGGCTTCTTCTCAAACATTGGGGCCATGTTCAGCTGGGCCCTCAAGTCATCCACCATCTTCTGGAAACAAGCCACTGACTGCTGCTCGCCATGCAACTCCTCCTGCAACCTCTCATTGACCCCTTGGAGCTCATTGAGATGCCTAACCGTGGTGTCCAAGGTAGAGCCAGGATCAAGAGGGTTCTGGATAGACCAAGTGTTGAACCTGGTGTCATAGCGAGGCAGGAATCTGTAAGCATCACCCTGCATCGCTGTGTAACGCCTTCCATGGTAGTAGATGTAGGCGTTCTCAGCAGCATTCTCCATGCTGTCCCTGTCATGAGCCCTCCTGGCTACGTGGCCATGGACAGTCTCCACCTTCTGACTATCGTGAGCCTCATTCCACACTGAGACTACCACCTGTGCCTTCCAGTAACTAGCTTCATGAGGGTGAGAAAACTCGGAAACTAGATACTTCACTGTAGTGTCCATCTCAGGATAGTACTCCTCCAACACTTTCAGCAGCAGGTTGTGGAAGTACGCCGCTGGAGAAGGGTACTTGTAGTACTGCTCCTCGGACCATCCAGGCTGCTCCTCCTCTGGTGGCGTCGCTAGGGCAGGTGCTGGTGCTGGTGAGAGAAGTGGTGCTGGAGTCGGTGAAGGCAGAGGCGAAGGTGTAGTAGCTGGTACAGGAGCTGGTGAAGCAACTGGTGTAGGAGCTGGTGGTGGAGCTGGTGCTGCAAGGTTTACGTCCATCCATTCCTGTTCATCCTCCGTGTTGACGTCCTCCACCAACACGTGCTCCTCCTCAGGGTCCTCCTCAGACTCGGACACCATCTCATCATCTGAGATGTCCACCACTGGCTGGGAAGTCTGAGAGGTGAACTGGGCCAGGTAGCTGCTGGTGCTCAAACGGCGAGACCTCGTGACAGGCGGCATCTACAGAATTTTGTTTAAACTTAATTAGAACAACATTTTAGATAATAGAATAAAGGCATAGAAGCATATAAATTTTGTAAATAACAAGAGCAAGATAGAAAGCAGTAAAATAGTGAAGCAAAGGATCCTAAAATGACCTTTACTACCTAGGCTTGCGTCCTACAGTCAACTCAAGCTTTGATACCAATTTGTCACACCCAATTTCAAGGACGAAATAGGATGCATAACATTATGTGTGCCCAAGAATAATCCACACATATGTTCACAAATTACAAAGTACCATCACAGAGTTTAATACTTAACGTACATATATCCATTACAAGAATAAACAAAACAAACGAAAGATACAACTAGCTCTTGAGGCTCCATCTCACAGGGAAGGTCAACTGGTTGACCAAGCCTAGAAATCTTCAGGGAACTCTTCATAGCCTCCTGCTTCTGTTACCCATCCGGGATTTTTATCCAAAATTGAAAAGAAAACAAGCGTGAGTACACTCGTACTCAGCAGTATAACATAGGGTTATGAAGCTCAAAAGGGTGACACTGGCTTACTGCATTCAACCCTTTTAGTTGGTCAAAGTTTTATTATTAAGTATCATCAGGTTATGCTTAAGCCCAAGTGATCCCACTTATATCCTTGCCAAAGTTTAATGAAACATAAGCATCATCATAAAGGAGGTGGCAACAGGAACATAAATGTTGGTCAAGTTAATTAATTAAACCGTCAGTTTTTCGGGCCGCTCGTAACCGTGAGCACGGCTGATATATCAGTTTTAACACTCTGCAGAGGTTATGCATCTTTACCCGTGAGTCGTGATGCCCCGAATGCCCGGGTTAATTACTCCCATAACACTGCCAAGGTGAGTGGGCGGGGTTCACTATGAAACCTTTCATAGTATCTCGTCTAACAAGCTTAGGGCCGCTAGGATTGGCAAGGGGTGATAGAGCTCCCCTTCCGAGTAGCATAAAGACCCGCAGCCTACGCTCAGACTCGGACAGAGGCCGCACTATAACCAGCTCGGCAAGAGCCTAATGCGCCCTTTCGGGAAACCGCTAACGAGCTAGAAAAGAGCCTACTACTGAGTTAAAGCCAGAGCCATGTAGCTCTCACGGTTGCACTGTCAGTCCCAGTTTTTGCCAACAGTGAGTTATTATTAAAGGGTTATGTTCCAATTGCCATAAGAGGTTCACCAATTCATTCAAAGCATTATAACATTTGACAGGGATCAAGTATTCATTTATATAGCACTAGCCATCTACCCATATGCATAACCCATAGGAGTCAAGGTAAAGGATTGCCAAATCTATGGAAACATACTACGGGTATCAATTAAACACATGCACATGAAATTATGATTACGGTGAATCGGATAACAAGGTAGATCCCATGCTATACTTGCCTTGGTTCTCAAAGTCTTGCTGGTCAAAACACTCCTGATCAAAGAACTCTTGGTCACCAACAAACTCCTCACTGCCTGAACTCGATCACGACATTGCAACAACACGCATTCCAATTTGCATACATACAAAGCAAACAAAACTACTATTTGCGCTCGGATGAACCCAGAGAGGCGAGCAGAGGCGGCGCCATGGATCCCGGCAGCGCAAGCTCGTCGGCGAACGCGGGGAAGACACTCCCGACCGCCTCAGCTTCAACCAACAGCACAGAAAGGACCTGCGTGCTCGTGCGAGTGCGAGAGAGGGTTCGGTTGAGGCGGCGGCTTGCCGGAACAGGGCGGTCCGCGGCGGCGCTATGATCGGTTTCGATCGGTGTGTGCGGGTGAGTCAATTCAGCACATTAGAGACCAAATTGAGGGCTCGGGAAGTGGCGGGGTGCTCGTGCAATGCTGGTGAGGTACTCGGATGAGGCGGTGCGCGGCCGGGGAGTGCTGACCCAGGGCGGTGCCATTGACGGCGGCGCGGGACACACGCTGCCAGTGCCACATGGGCTACAATTCGCTGAATTAAAGACTCGGGGAGGAAGAGGGGGTGAAGGCGAAGCTCACCGAGTCGGATTGGAGGGCGGAGATGGCTCGGTGCGGCTTGTCGGCGTGGAACGGCGGTCGGCGTCGGCGGAGCTCGCGTCGGCGTGCGTTCTGTGTCCACCGAATAGATAACAGGGGGAGGGATTAGGCCGGGTAGTTTTGCGGAGAGAATCTGGATGAGGAACAGAGCTCACCGAGGCGGGTTAGGCTCCGGTGTGGCCTCTTCAGTGACGGCGGCGGCGTTCGGCAGGCGGTGGTGTTCGGCGACGATGCAATTCGATGAAACGGGAGAGCAGAGGGGCGGTGCTCCGCTTTATAGCGCTTGGGAGCGTGCGGTTGCGGAGCCAAGGGCTCGGGACGTGGGCGCGGAACCGGCGGAATGGGGCGTGGCACGCGCTGGCAGTTGCCGCGACGGCGTGCGCGCCCGCGGATAGAGCGGAGGGGAATTGGGGAGGACGGCGCCAACACCTGGGCCCGGTTAGTCAGAGAGAGAAAGAGAGAGAGGGACGGTTGGGGCGGGCTGACGGCTGGGCCAAGCGGCAGCGAGAGAGAGAGGGTGAGGGAGAGAAAGGAATGGCGCCGACAGCTGGGTCCCGGTGGTCAGTGAGAGGGAGGGAGAGGCCGGTGGCGCTCTGTTGGGCTGAGAGAGAGGATTGGGCCTCGGCTTCCAGCTGGGCCGTGCGCAGAAAAGAGAGGGAGGAGGGGTTGGGCTGGGTTTCAGGAGGGAGATCTGATTTCCCTTTCCTTTTCTTTTCTATTTCTTTCTTTTTCCAAAAACCTTTTTATTTGAATTTGAATTCATTTGAATTTGATTTTCTTCAAACTCAACCATACAAAAGGAACTATGCAGCAGCATGTATGCACACTCATGTTGCTAAACTAAGAATTGATTTTATTTCCATAAAATTTTTCTTAAACTAAATTCAATGCTCACATAAATTCATAAAGAAATCATTTTCTATTATTTTAAATGCATTTCAAATTTGTGGGTGTTACAGGGGGTGATTGGCATTTGATAGGTTTTCATATTTGCTTTACAAATTTAAAACAAGCCCAATTCACCCCCCCTCTTGGGCATCTTGATCCTTTCAATTGGTATCAGAGCCTGGTTGCTCTAAATTAGGCTTCACCGCCTAGAGCAAGATGTCCCATGGGGATGGACCGCCACCCATGTTCGATGGGGATGACTTTCCTTATTGGAAAGTACGGATGGAGGCCTACCTTGAGGCCGTGGATGTCGGCGTTCACAAAGCCGCCACCATAGGCAGATCGGTGTTCGCCGAGGATCCCTACTTTGAGAAGAACAATGCTAAGGCAAAGAACATTCTTTTTCGTGGCATTTGCAAGGATGTGTTCAACCGTGTGCGAAATTGCAAAACCGCGCATGAAATTTGGACAAACATTTGTGCTCTACACGAGGGCACTAAATGTGAAAGAGAAGAGCGTTATCACCTCATCATCGCTAAGTTAAATGCTTTTACCATGCTATCTCATGAAAATGCTATCTCTCGCTTGAATGTGCTTGTAGAGGAGTTGAATGGCCTTGGGCTCTCCCAAATGACACCGGCCGATGTGGTGGGCAAGATACTTTGTGTCCTACCAATAGACAAGTATAGCCACATCGTCACGATCCTTCATCAAGGCGATCTCTCCGCAACTACACCAACACAAGTGTTGGGCAAGATCAATGCTCATGAGATGTACATGAAGATCAATGATGGAAGTCCATCCTCCTCCAAGAAGAAAGAGAAGGAGGAGAAGAAGGACTTGGCTCTCAAGGCATCTTCCAAGGAGAAGTGCAAGATTCAATATGTCATTGAGAGTGCAAGTGATGATGATGATGAAGACAACATCGCTCTCATGGTGAAGAAGACCGCCAAGATGTTGAAGAGGCTAAACAAGAATGGAGTCAAGTTTGACTCAAAGAAGAAGAAATTCTTCACAAGCTCTTCAAGGAAGCCAATCTCCCAAATGAAGTGCTACAATTGCGGCACTCTTGGTCATCTAGCCCATGCGTGTCCCGAAGAGAAGAAAGACAAGTTCAAGAACAACAAGTTCAAGAACTTCAAGAACAACAAGGGAGGCAATGATGACTCAAGTGATGATGACAAGAAGCAAGAAAAGCCATACAAGAAGAAGAAGAACTTCAACTTCCATAAGAAGAAGAAGGATGGCAAGGCTTACATTGTGGGTGATTGGCTCACCGATATTGATGATTCAAGTGACTCCTCCAATGATGAGAGTGAAGAAGAGAAGGTGGCCGCATTGGTGATTGGTTCTTCTATTCCACCGCCACCTCCTCCTTCATCGTCGGGCTCATCCTCTACACACCTATGCCTTATGGCTAAAGGTGACAAGAAGGTACAAAAAGAGGATGATGGTGATGACCTCTCTAGTGATGATAGTGACGATGAAGAAGCACCTTCCTATGATGAGCTAATTAAAATTTGCAACAAGTATGCTAGCATCATAAGGAAGTACAAGAGTAAAAATGACAAACTTCTTGAAATCAAAGAAAACTTGCATGATAAGCTTGACAACTTGTCTAGTGCTAATGATGATTTGAAGCTTGAGATTAATTCTCTCACATCTAGCACTAGGGAGCTCAAAGCCTCTCTTAAGCAAGCAAATGATAAACATGATAAGCTTGAGAGGTCATCCCAAGAGCTCCACACAAGGTACAACTTGCTAAAAGATGACTACAACCAAGTGAAAAGTGATCATGACACACTAGTGGTAGCAAATGAATTGCTTACTCAAGATCTTACACATGTTGCTACTAACCCGTGTGCTAAGTGTGCAAGTGCTACCTCTTGTGAAATCGAGCTTGATGATGTGGCTCTTGAGCAAAGTGCTAAGTGCAAGGGCAAGAGAGTTGTAGAAGCCGACAAGTATGATGATTATATGAAAATGAGGGAAGAGAACTCAAAGCTCAAGGAAGAGTTAATCAACCTCAAGAAAACCAAGCCCTTCACCATCAAGCCGGCTCAAGAAGAAGACAAAGATGCTATCACTTTGATCAACTCTCTTAGAGAAGAAATTGCCAAGCTCAAGAATGACAAGACCAAGCTTACAAGTGGCCTTAAAAAATTCACCAAGGGCCACAATCTCCAAAGTGAGCTTCTAATGAGCACCGTCATGAAGAATGACAAGACCGGTATTGGGTTCAAGGAAAACCAAGTGATGAAGGCCAAGGTCAAGATTGAAGCCAAGAACTATTACAAGTACAAGTACAATGGCTACAATCAAGAGAAGCCAAAGCCCAAGCCTAAGAGGTGTTGTGGATGTGGACAAATTAGTCACTTTGAGTTCCAATGCAAGACTCCACTTCCCAAGACCTTGCCCAAGCACACTAGGCCATTTGCTCATGATGCTCACTATGTCATCAACAAAGATTCCAAGGGTAGACCACTTGTGGTGTTCCTTGGACCATCAATGAAGAACAAGCCTAGGGTTCTTTGGGTTGCTAAGGAGTTGGTTGACAAGGCAATGGGGCCCCGCACTAACGGGGTTCCCAAACAACAAGATTAACTCCAAGTTGCTTGTGTGTAGGTGAACTACAAGACCGGTGGGAGCCATTGGGTAATTGATAGTGGTTGCACTCAACACATGACCGGCGACCCCCGGATGTTCACCACACTTGATGAGGATTGTGCAAATCAAGACAAGATTACTTTTGGGGATAATTCAAAGGGCAAAGTTCAAGGCTTAGGCAAAGTGGCTATCTCCCAAGATCAATCAATTTCAAATGTCTTGCTAGTACAATCTTTGAGCTTCAATTTGCTATCGGTCAGTCAACTTTGTGATCTCGAGTTTCATTGTCTCTTCACTCCAAATGAGGTGATTGTGACCAAGATTGAAGATTCATCAATGATATTCAAAGGATTTCGGCACAACAACCTCTACTTAGTGGACTTCACTTCAAATGAAGCTAACTTGTAAACTTGTCTATTCTCCAAGAATTCTTTGGGTTGGCTATGGCATAGAAGATTAGCTCATGTGGGCATGTCAACCTTGAAGAAGCTTGTCAAGAAGGAAATGGTTAGAGGAATCAAGGATGTGGTGTTTGAGAAGGACAAACTTTGTAGTGCATGTCAAGCCGGAAAGCAAGTGATAAACACTCATCCAACCAAAGCTTTCATGTCAACCTCAAGAGTCCTAGAGTTGCTACACATGGATCTATTTGGCCCTACCACCTATGCTAGTCTTGGAGGAAATCTCTATTGCTTGGTGGTAGTGGATGACTACTCTCGATACACTTGGGTGTTCTTTCTTCAAGACAAGGGAGAGACACAAGGCATCTTCAAGAAGTTTGCTACAAGAGCTCAAAATGAATTTGATGTGAAGATCAAGAAGATTAGAAGTGACAATGGCACCGAATTTGTGAACACAAAGATTGAAGATTATTGTGATGAAGTGGGGATCAAGCATGAGGTGTCCGCCACATATACTCCACAACAAAATGGTGTTGTAGAGAGGAAAAACCGGACGCTCATAACTCTAGCAAGGTCTATGCTTGATGAGTACAACACTCCGGAGAAGTTTTGGGCGGAGGCAATCAACACCGCTTGCTATGCGGCAAACCGTCTCTTCGTCCAAAGGCTATTAAAGAAGACCCCCTATGAGCTTGTCAATGGGAAGAAGCCGGATATTTCATTCTTCCGAGTGTTTGGTTGCAAGGTGTACATCTACAAGAAGCGCCAACACTTGGGTAAATTCCAACGACAGTGTGACATTGGTTTCCTTGTTGGATATTCACTTAAATCCAAGGCATACCGTGTATTTAACAAAGCCACCGGCTTAGTTGAAGAAACGTATGACTTGGAGTTTGATGAAACTAATGGCTCCCAAGGAGCGCTTGAGGATATTGATGTAGATGATGAACCCTTGAGGGAGGCAATGAAGAATATGTCAATTGGTGCTATCAACCCGCAAGAGGTGGAAGAAGTTGAAGATGAAGCAAATCAAGATCCTTCTCCACCTCACACGCCTCAAGTTGATGAAGGAGATCAAGTGAGGGAAGCTCAAGAAGACACTCACATTCCTCAAGATCAAGCCGAGGCCGAAGCAAGCAATGTTGAAGCACCGCATCCCCCTCCTCAAGAGACAAATAGAAGATCAACATCTATCCTTCAAGCTCACCCCCATGATCAAATTATAGGGAGCCCATCAAAGGGAGTAATGACTCGCTCTAGACTTGCATCTTATGTTGAACATCACTCGTTTGTTTCCTTTGTTGAGCCTTCTAGTGTTGAAGAAGCACTTGCGGATCTGGATTAGGTGAATGCCATGCATGAAGAACTCAACAACTTCACCCGGAACCAAGGGTGGACACTTGAAGCGAAGCCAAAGGATGCAAGAATCATTGACACCAAGTGGGTGTTTAGGAACAAGCAAGATGATCAAGGCGTGGTTGTGAGGAACAAAGCAAGATTGGTGGCAAAGGGGTTCTCTCAAGTAGAAGGACTCGATTTTGGAGAGACCTTTGCTCCAGTTGCAAGACTTGAAGCCATCCGTATCCTTTTGGCATATGCTTCACATCACAAAATGAAACTTTTTCAAATGGATGTGAAGAGCGCCTTCTTAAATGGTTTCATCAATGAACTTGTCTATGTATCACAACCTCCCGGGTTTGAAGACCCAAACTTGCCTAATCATGTGTATAGGTTGTCCAAGGCACTCTACGGATTGAAGCAAGCTCCAAGAGCTTGGTATGAGAGGCTAAGGGACTTCCTAATCAAGAAGAGCTTCAAGATCGGGATTGTCGACACAACACTATTCACTAAGAAGCTAAATGGAGAGATCTTCGTTTGCCAAGTATATGTCGATGACATTATATTTGGATCAACAAACCAAGATCATTGCAAGGAGTTTGGTGACTTGATGTCCAAGGAGTTCGAGATGTCAATGATTGGCGAGCTAACCTTCTTCCTTGGCTTTCAAGTGAAGCAAATGAGAAAAGGGACCTTCATCTCTCAAGAGAAGTACACTTATGATCTACTTAAGAAGTTCAAGATGGAGGATTGCAAGCTAATCAAGACCCCAATGCCTACTAATGGGCATCTCGATCTTGATGAGGGAGGTAAACCGATTGACCAAACTCTTTATCGTTCTATGATCGGTAGTTTACTTTACCTCACTGCATCTAGGCCGGATATCATGTTTAGTGTGTGCATGTGTGCTAGGTTTCAAGCAAGCCCTAAGGAGTCGCATCTCTGTGCGGTTAAAAGAATCCTTAGGTACATAAGGCGCACCCCTAGCATGGGTCTTTGGTATCCCAAAGGAGCTCCCTTCCAACTAGTTGGCTATTCCGATTTGGATTATGCTAGGTGTAAGGTTGATAGGAAGAGTACCTCCAGCGGGTGCCACATGCTAGGAAGATCACTTGTTTCTTGGTCCTCAAAGAAGCAAAACAGTGTGGCATTGTCAACCGCCGAGGCGGAATATATTGCCATGGGAGCTAGCTGTGCACAAATCTTATACATGACCCAAACACTCCTTGATTACGGCGTTGTTTTAAAAGAGGTTCCACTTTTGTGTGATAATGAAAGCGCCGTAAAGCTTGCTAACAACCCGGTTCAACACTCTCACACCAAGCACATAGATATTCGCCATCACTTTCTTAGAGATCATGTGGCTAGGAAAGACATCACACTAGTTTGAGTTAAGAGCGAAGATCAATTGGCGGATATCTTCACAAAACCACTCGATGAAACAACCTTTTGTAGGTTGAGAAGCGAGTTGAATGTGCTTGATCACTCTAACTTCACTAAAAGATGAACTTGTATGAACCATGCATCCATTTGTAATATAACATGTTAAATTTGGTAATGCACATAGGCTTGGCTAATGCGGTTGAGATAACCGCCCTAAAAGCGTGTGACAAAGCTTAACCGCGGTTTAAACTTGCAAGCAACCTAGATTCAAATTCCAGATTGCATAGCATATGCATGAGTGTTATTTATTCATTTCTTTTCGGTTAAGTTTTTGGTCATCTTCTAGGTTCATCACTTAGGGGGAGCAATTCAACGCTCTAGCTTCAGCTAATACCCCTCTTGTGCCCCTTTGGTGACCCTTGGAGCTTTATTGAACTATTTTCTTATGAAAACTAATCCTAGCCTATGGCAAACTATTTCTAAATTGAGGGTTTGAGAGATGGTTCTTCTGTTAAGTCCAACAAGTGCTCCTTTTTGCTCTTTTGTGTTGGTACTTGGCTAAGAGAAAAGATTGGAGAGAAAAACAGGAAAATTCAGAGCAAAATCAAGCACCGGACCACCCTCCGGACCACTCTGCATGGTCGGACGCTCAGTGGTCCGACGCCATGTCCCTCTCTGCATAAAATTTCTCCAGTCACAGAAACCGTCGGACCACCGTCCGATGCTCCTCCGGACCATAGGCAAGTGGTCTGGTGCCTCTGTCAGTGCCCCTCAGTTCAGTCTAAAGCACCGTCGGACCAGTCCGGTGACTAGTCCGTCGCCTTGGTCCGGTGGTCGGGTGCTCTCTGTTTTCTTCTCTGGTTTCCGTCGGACCCTCCGTCGGACCAGCCTCCGGACCAAGCAGAGTCGTCCGGAGCTCGAAAATTTTGCGCATACCCCCCCCCCCCCCGCGTGCGGTTCTGTTTCAACAGGGTTTTTCACTTGCCGTCCGTACACCGCCGTTCCTCCACCGCCTCAGCTCCGCCGCCTGCTCCCCTGCGCCTCCCGTGCCGCCGATGAGCTTCTCTCCGGTGCGCCGCCACCCCACCACCTCACCGCGCCGCAGCAGCGCCGTCTTCCACCGCGCCGCCGCCTGCCACCTCCCTCCACCGACCTCGCCGTCAAGGACCCCCCTCGCCGGCGCCCAAGCCACCACCTTCTCCCTACCAACCAGACAAGTCACCTAGGGTGTCACCCCTCCCTCCATTTCCCATTGCCATTGCAAATCAAGGAGAAGGTTCCCCCCTAGGGTTTCCTAAAACCTAGGGTTTGGGGGATTTTTCGTCGAGTCGATTTCGTCGACTGCGCTTCATTGTTCTCCTAGGGTATGCCCTTGATCATGGTTTTAGCGTTTCGTCTAGCTATCGATCAACCCATGCCTTAGTTATATCTCCTTTTCACTAAATCAATTGCTAATTGTAATTCTCAGTTGGCAAGACCCCCTTGTGGAGTGTGGTTTGGAACTTGAATTGCTCTGATTAGATACGCTCTCTTACCTCAGGTATCTTGACAGATTTCATTCTATCACTTATCTAGATGCTTGCTTCTATACAGATTCTTATCTCTAGTTTTTATATATGCTCATATATACCCTGTCTATTCTATCTGGCAGCAGTCAGTGGCAGTTTAAACTCGGGGCAAAGCTCGCGAGTAAGGATTGAGGCAAAGCCTCACAAGGATCAGTCCAGTGGCTTGGCAAGCCGCTCTGTCAGCTTTGATTGTTCAGTGATTCCTTACAATTGGCAGTTGCTTGTGACAGAGATCAGTGGTTATTGTGGCAGTGGATCTATCAATTGGCACTTGTCAGTTTGGGCAGTGGTTTCTATCTATTGGGCAGTGCTCTCTTTGATTGATCAGTAATGGCTCGTGGTTCTCGCGCTCGCGCTAGTGGCTCAGGTGATGACACTCCTCCTCCTCCACGTCATTCAAGGGACAAGGGAAAGAAGCAAGTTGTTGAGAAGCCAAAGAAAAATAAGCGAAAGCTTATAGAGGCTGAGAAAGCAGAGGCAGTGGCAGATGCAGCAGACCACGCAAAGCGAGGTGGTCGCCGAGGTTCAGTCAGACTTGGCACCCCTCCGTGGGATTTACCGTCCACTCCTCCTACTCAGTCACAGACAGAGGAAGCTCCAGAGGAGAAAGAGCTTGTCACGGAAGCTCTTGGTACACCATTGGCACCTCATTCCTGGGGGCGAGCTACTCGTTCTCAGGCAGCTCAGTCACCTCAGAGTGCCTCAGCAGCTCCTACGGCAGCCTCCGCGTCAGTTCACCTTGATCTAAGGAATCTTACTACGAAGCAAGTGAAGAAACTTCATTTTGTGGCTCTTGAGAAGTGGTGCCCTGATCAGCGTGACCCCAGAGCCTCACCAGGATGGCACACACCTCTCATGGAGGATTTCTACAGAGTAGCTCAGCTTACCAGCATCCAGATCAGACCTCACAGAGTTTGCTCCTTGGAGAGCATTGTTGAGTTGGCTGGTGAGGAGATCAAACCCTTTATCACATATCTTCCGGGACTCGCCGATCTTCTTGGTCGTTCTGGAAACTATATTGAGAGATGGGTCCGCGAATTCTATGCCTCAGTATGGGTTGATCCGGAGCATAACTTCCTTCAGTATACCTTCAGAGGAGAGCGATACAGGCTCTATATGACTCGGCTCAAAGAGATCCTTCACCTCACTCAGATAGTTGGAGAGCTCGACCTTCACTATGACTGCTATAGAGGAGCCTCTGTGCCTCGCCGAGCTCGAGGTGGCAGTACGTTGACAGTTGAGGAGGTTGATCCTCTCTTCAAGCCACCGTTTTCAGAGGGTTCACGTCGTACCCCGGCAGAGCTCCGTCCTACCGTTCATCGTTTGAACGAGATACTTCGGCGTACCTTGCTGCCTCGCACCGGTTACAAAGAAGGATTGACCAACATGCAGCAGCTACTTCTTCAGGCCCTTGTCTCTCAGACACCGTTCGACATAGCCGACTTCCTTGTGTCAGAGATTGAGGATGTGATCGCTGATGGTATGAGGGCACGACGTCAGTTTCCATATGCCCACTGGATTTCTTCTATTATAGCTATTGAGCTTGAGGGAGCTAACCCTAGCCTCCATGCCTTGTTGGATCAGTCACCGACTTCCTTCCCAGCCTACAGGGTTCTGGGTTCTTTTGACAGCCGGTTCGGGAACCGGGTGCTTCATCTTGTCAGGGAGAGGACTGCTCCAGCCGACAGAGATGCTGTTGATACTCAGGATGAGGCGATCCGAGGTGTTGAGTAGCAGGAGCTTCATGGCTTGGATACTGGAGCTGATGTGACTCCTGAGGATACTTCTTCCGACAGCTCAGATGCCGACTTCCAGCAAGTTCCTCCTATGCCCCCCACGGGCTCACGACACTGAGGCTAGTGGCTCTAGCTCCGCTACAGAGACTATGATGCTGAAGATACTTGATCGTCTCAATGAGCAGCAGAGCTCCTTAGTCACTGCAGTTACTCAGGTCCAGCAGAGACAGGATCATATGCAAAGGCAGTCTGAGGAGCGCCACTTTGAGATGCAGCGACAGATGCTTGCCATGCAGTTGGAGTCACAGCGCTTACAGCTACAATCTCAGCAGCTTCAGCAGCAGACCATGGCCTTTATGGCCCACATGATGAAGTGGACTGGCGCCCCTCCTCTTGAGTTCCTAGCTGCACCTCAGATCCAGATGATGAGTACATCACAACCCTCTCAGTGAGTTGGTCAGCTAGCAGGACCACAACATTCAGTTGGCCCTTCAGTGGCTCCTTCGAGTTCCGCCAGACAGACTGTCACTCCCACCCCAGCCGTACAGTCCAGTGGACTTCAGGGTGCTGGATTGACCACCCCGTTCCAGTCCCCGACAACTCAGGTCACCCAGTGGCTCAACACCTTCGGCCCGACTTAGCAGTTCACCCCTCTCACTACCGGTTTCACGCCACTCTCTGTTACGATGGGTGCTACTGCCAGAGATCTCTCCGCGTCGTTCAGCGACATTACAGGGTAGCCGTCCCCCACTGACCAGCAGATAGCAGCAAAGGTTGAGGCAGAAATGGTTGCACCGACAGCTGATCAGCACCGCTCTTCAGTAGCTTCCTCGGAGGCTACACACGACAGTCGGGCTCCAGCCGTATCCACTCCACCCCCAGCTGCAGTTGCTACCGATGCCACTGTGGTTACTACAACTCCAGTACAGCCTCCGCAGTCTCCGATCCTTCAGACTCTAGTCGAGTCCGTGCATGAGGCACAACCGGATACCGCAGCTCCTGAGGCTCCAACAGCGACACTGGCACCGGATTCTGCTCCTACTCCTACCCCAGCTACTGCTCCAGAGTCCTCGATAGAAGAGATAGCAGGCCTGTCAGCTTCTAACCCCCAGACCGCTTCACTTCCAGCATCAGACACTCAGGGGGAGGACTCAGATGATGAGACCTACTTGGCAGTGTTAAGGGTGCTCGACCGCTCCACGGCTGCTTCCACTCCGCCTCTAGATGCTTAGTTTTGGTGCTTCGACGCCAAAGGGGGAGAGGCAGAGTCGAGTAGATGGGCTAGCTTCAGGGGGAGCTAGTAGGCTTCGTTCTTTTGATGTGTATTAACTCTATCGCATCATGCATCACGTTTACCGTCTTTATGCATTGTATGATATGTGTGATGTTTGAGGCTTGATGGTTGTGTGACATGTGTGGACCTTTACCTATATATATATATATATATATATATATATATATATATATCATGTCACTTGGTTATGCTATATTGCTTCTGCGCTAATCTCTGATCTTTTGGCTATAGCATATCCTTTATCAAATCAAGTACTATGCTCAATTCATATCTAGTGTGCTTGTCATGGCTTGAATGGTTAGGCATGTTTTTGTCTTTCTTATCACTAACCCATGCCTATCTCATGTCAAGTCATGTTTTCTCTTATCAAAATTCACTCATTATTCTCTACTCGAGCTTGTATTGTCGTCAATCACCTAAAAGGGGGAGATTGAAGAATCATGGACCCTTGTGTTTAGGCGATTAACGACAATGCTAGGTCACTATGACTAACGTATTTTTTGCAGAGGCAAAGTCATTTGTGTTAGGTCATTAGTGATACAATTTGAATGGGCTCAATAGATATTCATGCCCCCAAGATGGAAATCGTTTCGGTTGCAAAGGATGATGATACAAGTTGAAGACTAGGCTAGTTCTTAGTGCCATAAGGTTAAGAAGGGCACTAAGTATAGCTAGGGCTTTGTTTTTCCTTTGACCCTACTATAAAGGGGGGTATGAGATTAGTAGCTTGACCTAGCAGAGTTTAGGAGAGTGGGTATATGCACACTTGTCACAACTAGTCCTAGAGACCTTGCTTTCAGCCCTTGGTTAACCCTAGAAATGGTAGGAGCAAAATCCCTCGAGAGATCTCAGCGAAATCAGTTGAAATAGGGGGAGAAAGAGGCTCCGGACTAGTCTGCCAAGTCGGCGTCGGACCAAGGAGAGTGGTCCGACGGTCCCTGACTTAGGAAAAAGTCCAGCTCGAGAAGCTCCGGACCACCTGTCTGGAGAGCGTCGGACCATAGGAGAGTGGTCCGATGGCTCGTGTCAGAGAGAGAGAGCCTCAAAGAAGGCTCCGGACTAGTCCGACGGTGAGTCCGACGGCTAGTCCGACGCTTCAAAACAGGGGGTTGTTTTCATACAGTAAGCTCCCTGGCTCCGGACCAGAGCGTAGGACCAGGGCTCCGGACCAAGGAGAGTGGTCCGGTGGTTCGAAGAAGAGAAATTGTTTTCACTCAGTGAGCACCCTGGCTCCAGACCAGTGCGTCGGACCAGGGCGTCGGACCAAGCAGAGTAGTCCGATGGTGCCTGAGTTGGAATTCAGAGTGAGCTCCGGACCAGTGTGCTTGGTCCGGTGGTGTGAGCTCCGGACTAGTCCGGTGGCTTCGCAGAGAAAAGAAAAGGCAAAAAACGGCTAGTTTTGGAGGTGGGGACTATTTATAGTTGCCCCTTTCATCCTTAGGAGGTCTCTTGGCCATTGTTTTAGCTGGTGACACCTTGAGAGAACCTTTGGAGAGTCAAGTGCCTAGTGAGGGAGAGATTAGAGAGAGTTCATCTTGTTCTTCCCTCCTAGAGTGATCAGGAGTGACTTGTGTACATCCATCCACCTTCCTAGCCTTGAGTTGGTCAAGTGAAGGTCTTGTGCTTGTTACTCTTGGTGTTCGACAGCACCTAGACGGTTTGGTGGTGTTCGGAGGAAGTGATCGCCGGAAGATTGTTGGCGGCTCTTCTCCAAGCTTCTGTGATCGTGTTGTGGGCGATTCACCGAGCCGGAGTGGCGAAGAATCAGCCCGTAGAGAGCACTCTACCCTTGCGCGGGTAGAGGGGGAGCGATACCTTGCGAGGTGCTCCAACGAGGACTAGGGGGGGTGTCGACACCTCGATACCTCGGGAAAACATCGCTGCGTCACTGAGAATCTCTTTTCCCTAGCTCTTTATATTTCCGCATTACATTCCATCTTGTTCTTATCTTACCTACTAGAATTGCTTAGGTTGTTCTTAAATTCCATGAACTGCTACCGCTTTCTAGCTAGGACACACGGACGGTAGGCACTAGGGGGTGATTGGCATTTGATAGGTTTTCATATTTGCTTTAGAAATTTAAAACAAGCCCAATTCATCCCCCCCCCCCGCTCTTGGGCATCTTGATCCTTTCAGTGGCGCGGGCGCGGGTGCCACCCCTCCCCGACGACGAGTCCTCACGCGTGGTGACGGGCCGGCGACGCTCCGTCGCGGGGGGCGGCTGTTGACACAAAAAGCGTCAGGATCTGCGAACACCTCGGGCTTATAACCGAAATTCGATATCCGGAGGCGTGCCAGTCGATTTGACCAGTTAATCGACAAGGACGATAACTAGAATAAGATTCAATCAAGACAACGGTGATGCGCCTCGATGCCAAGATTGGAACTTGATCAGGATAACTAGAGCAGAGCTGAACGAGGCAACAGCGATACGCCCGCATGCCAAGGCTCAGAGGTACTCCCACTCAGAACTTACAAGGATTTGACGGAGATCAGGGTGATGCAGCCCGTCGAAGCTTGAAGAACTCGTTGATAAACTATAACTAATGCGATAAAGGATAAATTGCGATAAAAGTAGAATAAGAGTAAATTGATTTGTTTGATATTGGATTGATGTCTTTACACGCAGCCCTTGGGCACATATTTATACTCCCGCATGGAGAGTTGCACAAAGACACGACTCGTATCTTTCCTAAAACAAACTCCTAATTTTAAGGAAACTGACTCGCGCAGGAGTCGGATCTAAAATAACAATATTATTTTCCTAAACAAACACGCCTATTTTAAAGGAAAACAAACTACTCATGCAAGAGTCGGACTCAAACTACTATAATGATACTGGTATAAAATCACCAGTTTCCTTATGTCTTTCCCTCGATGAAAACTTTCCATCGGCAGATTCCTTCAATCCGCGACTTCCTTCTTTGACCACCGGTAATCCTCTGCTGACATCAAGCACTAAGTCACCCTGTGTTCATCGGCACCCCATGCCCATCGGCATCGGCAATACTTCCCGATCGGCAACCTTGTACTGGTAACTTGTCTCCACTACTCAATCCCTACCAGCAATCGACATCGGCAATATCTCCTCATCGGCAATCGGCACCAGCAACTTTGCAGCTCGGCCTCTGGTGAGTCATTCAACTCCTATCGGCAATATCCGAAACTTCCAGCTTCCATCGGCAACACACTTAGTCTTCCCACAGCACACTCCCATCGGCAATACTGACTCATGACTTCTCGATGGAAAACGACTGCTGATTAACACAAGTCTTAGCTCATTTGACACGTGCCAAAAAACGGTGTCAACACATGTCCCCCAGTTTCAGAGTGTATAATACTTTACGCGCTGAAATTCTCTCTACTGTAGTTGTTACCTTCGAGATAACTACACAACTTCCTCGATCTCCGCACGCAGAATCGCAATTTATTAATAAAATCCCTCGATTGTAGCACAAACAGTTGCAAACCTGACAACATCTCCTTGATTATCGCGCACATCCACCGCAGGCCTCTCCATATTCCTGTACAGTGTGAACCGAAATCCCAAAATACCCCTGAGTAAGCTTATAAAAGTTACCAGGATCCAATCTGTCTTTTTACCCTGAGTCCACTTTCACTTTCACATCTGCCTTCGTCTTCAACCTCCGTCGGCGCCTCTGAAGAACACCTGTTCGAGCTCGAGCGACAGTCTCTCCCCGAGCCAAGCACAATCCGCAAGAACTCCTCAGTTCCAATGGTGATCCAAGTTGACATCCCTAAGGTAAATCCACTTTCCTCCTCATCCAATCTCCTGCTAGTTCCTTTGTCTGTATGAATCCCGCAATTTTCCCCTTTTTTCTTCCTTTAATCCTTCTTTTTCTTCTCTTTCCAAAACCTAGGAACTGTACAACAAAGTTTTAATCCCTCTCGAGCAATCCAGCTTCACCTGCTTAGGCCCAATGGGGAATCCTGATCATAGCTACATAATCAACGCGGAAACCAGCCGGATTCCTTTTAGATCTGAATGCTTCGGTTTAGGATTATGGAAGGATGCCTTCCGGTCATGGCCCAAGCCTACCAAGGGGTGGAAGAACTGGTACCTTAGGGTCGCTAGAACACAGCAAGTGTATTGGTCAGAGCGCAACTTGGATCAGTGCATCAGGCTCTCCATTGCCGATATGGAGAAGAACGAGAACATGCTGATAGCAGCTTCATACTTCTGGTCTGACACTATGAACGCCTTCCTATTCCGACATGGACCAGCCACCCCTACGCTTGCCGATGTCCATATGTTGACTGGCCTGGACGTCTCTTCTGCCGATACCTTCACTCTATTCAATAGGAAAGCTGAGTACAATGTGAACACTCGGAATACCGGCGGCTGGACCGGCTACATCCAGGAGTATCAGAAAACTGGATCGGTAAACCAGAGGGAGCATGCTACCTTCCCGAATATGTGGCTAGAAAAATTCATCTTCTGCGGCAGGGCAGTCGGACCC
The DNA here is from genome assembly GCA_022036555.1 of Microstegium vimineum. NCBI lineage: Eukaryota > Viridiplantae > Streptophyta > Magnoliopsida > Poales > Poaceae > Microstegium > Microstegium vimineum. Next base: position 38,565,215 of record CM039135.1, read on the forward strand.
ACCACCATGCATCTTCCGGCAGCTGAACTCCTTGTCGATGGAACAAGACTTCCCCTAGGGAGATATCTTCTTGGATCGGTATACCGCCTTCTACACCAAGTAGCCAAGAAGTTACTGCTAGGCGAGTCCATCGGCAACCTCGGGGGTCCTTGGTGGTTTGTCAACATGTGGCTGAATGAACAGATGTACAAAGCCCTTCAGTTTGACCTGTTCGCTCAACAATTCCCAAGAGACATATCGGAAGATCACAAATGTAGGGATGATGAATCGGCAACTCGCCCTCCACTCAACTTCGGAGAGGCCATCATAGTGTTGCCAGGGACCGATGCCGACGCAGAACAGTTCGGCTTATTCTTTTAGAAATTTTACAACGGAATCCCTGCCTCTGGTGGCCATACATTGATGAGAACAATCAATTTCCGCTGCTGTTCAATCTTACCGATGGGAATGTGCCTCAAAATCAAGTAATCATGAAGGCCAGTATTGTTCCCCGTGCCATCCCAGTCAATATCTTCGGAACTGGGAAGAATACCCCTCCATCCTACGAGTTCTACTACCCATCGGCAGCGGCAAGACAACTGCCATTTGGCCAACCGCCGATCAAGCTTTGCTACTCCAAGGTGGTAAAGCCCAAGCAGACTATCTCCAGCGCTATAGACTGGAACAAAGTCGTCAATCTTCCTCCTAATGCCGATATGTCAGACATTGATCTGTCTTCTTGGTCACCAACCTCCTTCATCACGAATGAGTATAAGTCTTGGTGGCAAGAATGGAGGTATCAATTGTTTGCCAAATCATCGCACTACTATCGGACTATAATTGACGTCAATCACGTCATTCCCGACGATGCGGTAAGTTTTTCATTCAGATGCATTCCTCATTACTTTATTCTTATCATCGGCATCTGACCCCTTTATACTCAACAGGTTGACGATCCGATTCCCAAGATGAGCAGGAGTGGCAAGCCCTTTAATCTCCGGATGATGAACCCCATATCACTCATCGGCAATAAGGCCCCACGCTAGCTGCCTTCACCCCTCAGCAGGTACCCAAACCGACGCCTGCAAAAACCAAGGCTACATCGGCTACTGCTGCTGCCCTGACGCGGGTTTTTGCAGTAAACTCATCTTCACTCATACCGATTATATACTGTTTCATCGGCAACAAGTTACTTTGTATAACTTATACTAATATTTTCAGGCAATGAGGTCATCGGCAGCTGCTTCAAACACTCAAGCATCTCCAAGTCCTGCTGCCGATCCCCCCAGTCTTCATCGAAACGGGCTGGATCTCCTGCTGCTGCGCCAAGGAAGAAAAGGCGCTTAAGACTGGCCACCCCTTCTTCGCCATCGGCTCCAGTTGCATCACCGACTGCCGATGCGCCAACAGCAGAACCATCCTCGGCTCCTACTCCTGATCACCCCATTGGACGACATCCCTGATCAGGAGGTAACACCACCCGCTGCAACAGCGGAGGCGACATCGGCATCGGCACCACTAGCCAAACTCCCCGATGAAGGAACGGTGTCGCCACCAAAGGAGCCGACCACCACAGCGGAAGCAACACCAGTGACAGCGCCATCAGCACCCACGGCATCACTTACCCCTCCAACAGAAGCCTGCTCATCGGCAACTGTTGCCGATCTCCAGGGTGAGGCTGGACCATCCAGCATGCCAAGCCCTAGGCAAGAAATTCGCTTCAAAATGGTAAGTTGGTCACCAAAAATTTCATAGTATAACCTTATGATCGGCGCATTTTAACTTCTTCTTTTTCAGGCCCAAGACTCCCCAGATAGCCTCTTTTCCTTCGGCCTCAACCTCCAGGACGAGGATGAACACCAAGAAGGTCCCGCTCGAGCTGACAGCCTGTTCTCCTTCACCATCAACATACCCGATGAGAATGAGGATGAACAAAGTTCTAGTCCAGCTCTATCGGCAGAGGTCAAATCCAAGCTCGAGGCATTGCTCTCTCAGCTGCAGATGGATACATCCCAGCTTGTCCAGGATTCGACTGCAGCAAGGGCAATTTTCAAAGACATCCAAGGCCAAACTGCCTGCCGATGCAGAAGAGGTCCTCCTCCAAGCAGCCTTCCTTGAGAGTCGCCGACTTCAATACCAACGGGTCTCAAGCTGTATCGCCAACAGGAACGCCCAATCCAAACTCACGGAAGAAATGCTTCAGTTTAAGCAATTGCCGATGAGAAGCACAAGAACATCGGCCAAGTGAAAGCTTCCGGCACTGATCTTGAACAGGCATTCATCCAACTATCGGCAAGAAAGGAAGAGCTGCAAGTTGAGCTAAGAAAGGTTTGAATAATCCTTGAATACAGTCACCCAGAAGAAGCCAACTTCCCGACACCATCAAAGTTCTGCGACAAGAAGGGGACAAGCAATGCCCGACAGGCATCGCCTTAAAGAAAAGATCAAGTCGGTTGAAGGATCTGCCGATGAGGATGCTAGGGAGATAGAAGAGATAGAAAAATTCGCCGGCGTGCGATATCAGTTATCCAATCCCTGTTGTAACTTGTTAAATTCCATCACATCGGCAAATGTAATTAGTAATACTTGATTTTGGTTCTGTAATAATAACACCAGTACACTTTTTACCGATGCTCTTATAACTTTTTTCCTCATCGGCATTCAATTGAGCATTATGCGTCTACCCATATGCTAGGGTAATATTTCTTCAAGTATTTACCATTGATTGCTCTAGAGAATGCGACTCCTTCGAGAGTTTCCAAAATATAGGCATTACCATGAGCAGATTGTTTTATCCGATAAGGACCTTCCCAATTAGGAGACCATTTTCAAATTTAGAACTCTTAGTCCCAATCGGTAAAATCAACTCCAAACCAAATCGCCATCGGCAAATTCTTTTACCTTTACTTTCTTGTCATACCATCTAGCAACCCTCTTCTTATTCTCCTCAATGCTGATCAATGCCTCAACCGATGACCTGCTAAATCCTCTAACTCATCTTTCATCAGAGTAGAAAACATCGGTCGTCAATTGATCTTGAAAAGATAATCGCCTATGAACCAGTTTTTAAATTTCCCAAGGCAGGACAGCATCGTGTCCATAGACCAACTGATACGGCGAGACTTTGGTTGCACCATGACAAGTCATCCGATACGACCAATAAAGTTTCGTTTAAACACCACATGCCACCTTCTAGGGTTTTCTTCAATCTTGCGCTTTATAAGCTTAATAACTCCCTTATTAGTCGCTTCAGCCTGACCATTGGCTTGAGCATAATAAGGAGAAGAATTTAACACTTTGAACCCCATAGTAGCGCAAATTCATCAAACTCTCCCGATGTGAATATGGTTCCTTGATCGGTAGTAATAGTTTGAGGAATACCGAATCGGTAAACAAATGTGTTCTTTAACAAAATCCACCATGTTAGCCGATGTCACCTTCTTCAAAGGAATTGCCTCAACCCATTTAGTGAAGTAATCGGTAGCAACGAGTATAAACTTATGCCCTTTACTCGATGGTGGATAAATTTGGCCGTGAGATCAATACCCATCCTCTGAACGGCCAAGGCTTGATTATAGGATTCATTGCCGATGCAGGTGCCCTCTGCACATTACCAAACTTCTGACAACCCTAGCACCCTTTAAATAGTTGAAACAATCTTCAAGGATTGTCGGCCAATAATATCCATTCCGCCTAATCATCCACTTTCATCTTGAATGCCGATTGATGTGTTCCACCCACACACCTTCATGGATTTCACCCATCAACTCCTTTGATTCCTCCTTGATTAAGGCACCTAAGCAAAACTCCATCAATCGTCCGATAATACAATTCATCGTCAAGGAGCACATACTTGGCGGCCTGGAACCTTAGACGCCTCTCAATCTTCTTAGATGGATTTTTTAAGCAATCGGCAATCCCTTTTTCCAATCACGGTAATCGTTACCGATGTCATGACTTCTTGAATCGCTGATACCCTGAAGCATTCTGTGCTAACCGATTGACCTCTTCATTATGCAATCTGAAATATGCTCAAGGCGGTACTCTTTGAACTCTTTCAATAATTGCAAACACTTTCCATGAGCTGCAATTAAAGCTCCACTTCGGCATTCATACATCCCAATCAACTGGTTGATCACCAACATAGATCCCGAAGATTTCAACAGCATCGGCATGTACTTCTCTGAGCAATTCCAACCCCTTAAGTAAATCCTGGTACTCAGCCTGATTGTTTGTAAAGTAGCAACAATCGGCAACGAAATTTCATACTTCCGCCCTGGGGTGAAATTAAAGAATACCGATACCTGCTCCATCCTTGCACGTAGACCCATCAAAGAATAAAGTCCAAGAGCAATCTCTACAGAGCTTACCATATTGCAATGCTGACTAACAAAATCGGCCATGACTTACCTTTAACAGCCCTTTGCCGATTCATACCTTAGGTCAAAAATTGAAAGTGCCAGAATCCACTTACCGATTCGCCCACTTAATATCGGCATTGACAACATGTACTTAACCACATCATATTTGCAAATAACGTGCATTCACCGACAATAAAAAATGCCTTAATTTAATGCAAGAGAAATATAAACAAAAGCACAATCTCTCTTTTGGCCGAATACCTGGTTTCAGCATCCACCAACCTCCTGCCAGAAAAATATATCACACTTCCTTTCCCTCAAATTCTTGAAATTAAAAGTCGATCCGATTAACACTGTCATCAGCAGACAAATACAATCTGAAAGGCATCCCGTGCTGAGGTGGAACCAAATGGAGGTTTCACCAGATACTTCTTTATTTTCCTCTAAGGCTAACTGCTGCTTTCTTTCCCTGTAAACTCTTGATCGGCTTTCAACTTTAACAAAGGGCTAAAGGACTGTGATCTTAAATAGATAAGTTAAATATAAACCTTCTGATGAAATTAATCTTGCCGATCAAAGATTGCAGCTCAGTTTTGTTTGTGGACAACCACCTTGTCAATCGCATCAATAGATTTCCTGTCGATCTCAATGCCTCTTTGATGCACCATAAAGCCCAAAAAATGTCCTGCCGATACACCCAAATGACATTTGTTAGGATTCATCTTTTAAAACCCCCAAATTCTTTGTGCATTCCGGGATTTTTTCGCAAATCGGCAAGATGCTTTTCAAAATTTGGGCTAACACCACACGTCAATATAGATTTCAAACTATCGTGCCGATATACTTAGAAAGATGAAATTCATTGCTCTCTGATAAGTAGCACCCGGGATTCTTCAAGCAAAAGCATAACAACCCACTCAAATAAACCAACGTGACCTGGACATCTGAAAGTAGTCTTGGATATGTCTTCTTCAGCCATGAATATTTGATTATCCCCAACATTACCATCCATGAAGCTAATGATTTGATGTCCAGCAGTAGCATCGATCAGCAGAATTTGGCCCAAGGGCATCGGATAACCATCCTTTGGCGGGCCTTGTTGAGATTCCTGAAATCAATACCAAAAAAACAAGTTTTCCATTCTTTTTTATACACAGGAACCACATTAGAAATCCACTCGGCATATCGGCATTGCCAAATGAACCCCAAATTCGATTAACTTTGTAATCTCAGCCTTGTGTCGGGTAGAATAGTAGGATTGCATCAGCACGCAGGTTCCGATGTGGTTGGAAACCAGATTTGATGGGTAACCGATGTTCAAAATATCGATCGGTCTAAACCAGGCATCTCTGTATAATCCCAACAAAACAATCTTTATACTCCTTTAAAAAAATTGGTTAATGTTTTTCTTGGGAAAATTTAAATTCACAATAAAAAAGGCCTGGTTTACTCCTCGCATCGGTTGTCCACCCTTTTTCCCTTTTAAAACAAAAGACCTTAGATGCGCCTCTCATCTCGGCAGGCTTCTCAAGGGCCGTCTTGGACCAACAAATTGTGTATTCGCGTTCTCTCATCGTGAGGGGTGCCATGAACCCCATCGGGAAACATGCGACCTATGATTTCTGTCGATGGATCCGTCCTTGCGTTTTTGGGCCCCCTGTTTTTCCCCCCCTGGGGGGAGCCTCATATTTAAAATCATTTGGCTTCGCTTGGCCTTTTTTGATTTTAGTCCCCCCCTTGGGCCCATTGGGGAGCTTGGTTTCCCAGAAGGTTGGGTTGCTTCCCTGCTTGATAGTACTTTTCCGATTTGGATTTAAGAATTTTTTTTAGGCCCCCTTGCTTGGTCTCTCCCCGCTCCTTTGATAACCCGAAAACCCTTTAGGGGCACTGAGCTTCCCCCGTGGCATGTGCCCCCCTTTCCTCAAGTGGCTTGGGTACCGGGGGCACCCGATCATCAAAACAAAACTCCTTCTGCCCATCGGCGGTTAGTCCCGTTGCTTGGGGCAATTTCGGAAGGCGTTTGAGCCTTTCCCCCAAAGTGACAAAAGGGACATTCCAGTTTTTGGCCAACCTTCCGGGGCTCCTCTTCCTTCCTATCGTTTCATGTTGCCCATATTGCCTTGGCTCTTGTGCAGATTAAAACCCAGGGGCCCTTTGGCACTGTACCCTTTATCGGCAACCTTTTGTTTTTCTGTCATCGGCAAAAATCCTTTCATCACGCTCAGTCACTTTGGGTTAAAAAATTTCCGAGCTTTTCCTCGTTCCCATGTCACCTTTGGGTTTTTTTTACTGTTTTCCACCTGTTTTCGGGAATGGGTTGGTCAATTTCTGGTTTTTGGGCCTTTAAATTTTTAAATTTTTATGCCCAGATTCAATCTCTGACTGAACTGCTGGAACACCCTTTCCATTGGTATGTGAGAAGTTGCTTGTGTCATTACATCCTGGTTTCTTGAGTTTTGGCCCATGGAATTACTTGTTGGCCCCAATTGACCCCCCTTTTTTGAAGTAAATTTAAACCCTTCGGCCTTGGGATGTCAAGGTAAAACCTTTGGTTTTTTTTGGGAAGGACAAGACACGGCTTTTTCCCCCCCATTCGGCCGCATCGAGTTTACCCTCGTCCGCCTGAAATTTTTCTTGCCCTGAAAGGGCCCCTTTTTGTTCCCGTCTTCCGGGGGGAAAGGTTTTTATATCCGATGGAACCCCCCCGCCAAGTGACTTGGCTTTCAAATTTTGGGCGCATACTTGTTTTTGATGTGGGGCGTCCCTTGGAAAGGCCAAATCTGCCCGTTGCCCAATCAAGCATGGTGTACATTTTTTACTCCCCCCTTTGAACAAGCTTTTACCCATTCATCGTTTCGTTTTTTCTTTGCCAAAAAACGGAAGTTTTTTTGTATGCCCGGAAAAAGTATTTTTAAATTGCCTCTCAAAATTGGCCCATGTGATTACAAATTTGGAGGCAGCGATATGAACCCACGTGAATCCCAAATCCAGACAATGTGAAGAGAACAACTCCCCCTTAATCCTCCTGTGGCAGCTCTCCGCATGAAATGAGCGATTGAGCGCTCCCTTTTTAAAGTGTCGTTTGGCGAAGAACTTGGAAAAAATTCAGGCACTTTGTACGTTTTGGGAGAGAAATAAGTCATATCCCGGGAAGATACGGAGTCCGATAAGGTATATATTGATTTGGGGGTTTAATGTCAATTGTTCTTTCTAACTTCGGCGTCTTCCCCCACCCCCCAATATGCATCTTGTCCTCCGACTCATTGGCTGGATGTTGTTGGGGAGCCGGCTGTGCGCCTCTTGAAGATGTGGGGTAGCCCAGGGCAACACCAGTATTGGACACTATGCTCGGTTGATGTACCGAGGGATAATTTTGCAAAATTCTGATAGGTTAGTTTGTATTCATCGGTTCTGTACTGATGGTCCGCCTGAGGTTAGCTGGGCCCCCTAATAATACTTGAAAACCCCAGGTGTTGAGCTGGCGGGGGCTAATGCTCCAGGTTATAAATCATGGGCATATAAATTCCGAGGGCTGATAGCCAACGGGGGCGTGTGGCCTTGTACCCTGGCAATCATATCAGATTCCCTTGATGCGCCGGTACTCCGACTTGAGGTTTTTCCACCGGGTTGGGCTGCCGTTTAAAAAATTTGTTTGCTGGCTTTGGGCTTGCCGATGGTGGCTCAGAGGTATCTGGGAATTTTTAAAGTCTTTGAGACATTTTGCCCATTTGGGGAGAAGGGGTGGGGTAATGCAAAAAGGGGCCCCGTTGATTGCGTTGGATCCCATAGACCCCTTCCAACCAGCTATCTCCCTGCCCCAAATTAGAACCAGCAATAGTTTTGGGAGGCTCCCTTTTACCCCCACCGTTAGTGGGGCTGTTTGACTCTGGATGCAGATCAAAAATTGCCGACGCGACGGGATCTGTATGGAGCTTGGTGACGTGTCGGGCTCGGCCTTGGCGGTGCAGCCACATCGGCAGACGGTTCCACGGGTGGAAGACCCCCTTGGGGCTTCCCCGAGGGCTTATAATGTCGATCCGGTTGATGATACGTGGACCAAATTTTGGGGTGCATTCCTTTTTTGAATGATTGCATGAAGCTTTGTAGACAGTATTGGACAGACGCTAGAGTGCAAATTAATGTTTGACTTAGAGCAAAATTAATCTCTCTTGTAGTTTAAACCCGGGTTTGGGCGTCGTAGTGACCTGCCGGGAAACGGTGGATCTTGCTTCTGGATTGCCTCGCCGCTCCTGTTGGGCTAAAGGATTTCAGATTATAATGCCTGTACTCCCCCATCCCCGTCCAGGGCCAGCCTTCTGTCTCTTTCAGTCGGCCTCGGGACTCAATGACTTTCCCTCTGGTTAAGTCGGCGTTAACCCATGATAGTGTATAGTTTTGTATAATCGAGTTCATCGAGCGTCCCAAAAAAGAGGTTTTTGGGACACAAAAAGCGTCAGGTCTTCAAAACCGGGCTTTACCCAAAAATTCGAACCCGGAGACATGCGTCGATTGAAGTTAATCGACAGGCGAAAACTAGAAAAAGTTCAAAAAGAAAACGGCGATGCCCCCGGATGCCAAGATTGGAACTTGATTAGGATAACAGCAGAGTGAACAAAGGCAATAGCGATACGCCCGGATGCCAAGGCCGAGGTACCCCCCATGGGAACTTAAAAGGGATTTGGGGTCAGGGGGATCGCCCGTCGAAGCTTTAAGAACTGTTGATAAACTTTAACTAATGCAAAAGGGAAATTGCGATAAAAGTAGAAAAGGTAAATTGTTTGTTTGATATTGTTTTATGTCTTTACCGCAACCCTTTGGGGAATATTTAACTCCCGCAGGAGAGTTTTCACAAAAAACACTCGTTTTTTTCCTAAAACAAAATCTAATTTTAAAGGGAAAAAAAAATCGTGAGGGTCAGTCTAAAAAAACAAAATTTTTTTTCCTAAAAAAACACCCTATTTTAAAAGGAAACAAAACTCATGCAAGGTCGGACTCAAACTACTATATAATATGGTTATAAAATCACCTTTTCCTTAGGCTTTCCCTCGAGAAAACTTTCCTGGCAGATTCCCTTCAATCCCCGGGCTTCCTTTTTGCCCGGTTTAAACCTCTGCTGACATCAGCACAAGTCACCCTGGTTCCGGGACCCCCTGCCCTCGGGTCGGCAAAACTTCCGTCGGCAACCTTGTACGGTAAACTTGCTCCACTACTCAATCCCTATCAGCAAACGGGGATCGGCAAATACTCCCCTTTGGGATTTGGGACCAAATTGCGTCGGCCCCTTTGGGGATCATTCAATCCTATCGGGAAAAAAACCGAACTTCCGCTTCCATCGGCAACCACTTAGTCTTCCCACGCCCCTCCCCTCGGGGAATTGCCATGACTTTCCCGATGGAAAAAACTTGATTAACACAAGTCTTTGCTCATTTTTCCGTTCGAAAAACGGTGTCAACACCGGCGCTGCCCCCTTTCCCCCGGCGGCGGTTTGGTAACCCTGGTGGCGTCCCCGCGCGTGGGACGGGGGGCGCCATCTCGCGGGGGCCGGTCCGCCCCCTTTCCCCTTAGCGTTTCGGTGGCGACCCCCATGGCGGGCGAGGAGGGGATGCGAAGCCTCCGGGGGGCGGGTTTTGGGCCGGGTTGGGTTTGGGGGTGCGGCCGGATCTGGCGGGGGGAGCTCCCATGATAGGCTTTTTGGGGCCCGGGATAGGTTCCCGGGCCTTTTTACGGTTTTCTTATTTTTGTTTTTTAATTTTTATTAACGGGGGGGGGCATTGGTTCGCCTCGGGTTAAACGAGGCCTTCCTTTTGGGGGGGTGCTTGTCCGCCTCCATTAATAAAAAAAAGAGGTCTCAAAAAGTGTTATTGTACTAGTGTTTCTGAACTAAAATTTAGATGATTTTTTTTGGGTTTTTTGAAACCATATGAGGGCTAAGCAGCTTAAACGAAAACTCAAATATAGCATTCCGAGAAGAATAATTTTAGTTTTCAAACTAGAAAAGCTATGACACCGATCTAAACAAAAAGGCTCATGCTTGTTTTTTTAGCACCAACTGTATACTTGAAATTTTAGGGTGTTTTTTTTAGATTCCTAGGTCCTTCATTTTATTTCAACAAGGGAGAAAAAGAGCATAACCGAAAATTGAAATATAGCATGTTGGGAACAAAATTAATTTTAAAACTACAAATAAGTTATGATACCTGATTATCAAATTTATATCATTTTTTATTATAGTATCAACATAAATACTACAAGAATTTTGGAGGTTTCTGTGGTTCTTCGTTATGGATTAACAGGAGGGGTACACGTGAAACTAGGATGGCGTATCGCCACATCAATGACAAATATACGTAGAAAATGTTTGGGGGCGATTATTATTACACTAGACGTGATCAAGTGGCAAGTCATGCATAGTACGGTCTCTGGCACAACGAAAAAAAAAAACTATAGTTTCTAAAAAATAATTTATCACATGCTCTTCTTAATATTTCAGTAGTTTTATGTGATAGAGAATATCTCAGGATTAATTATGTATTAGATGACAAGAGTAAAGGGGTACATAATATAGGCAAGGATCATTAGGGTTTATAGAAACACCCAATCCTTGCCTAATCTGCCATCTACACATTAGGCAGTCCAGCCATGGGCTTGGACGCCAGGCCCAAGGCCTCTAAGCAGGCAGATATTCTAACACACTCCCCCTCAGTCGAAACGTCAGCCACTTTGCACGTTTAGACTGGACCTAAACTCCATAAACACTGAGGAAGGCAACCCTTAGTGAAGATATCTGCATACTGAGATGAGGTGGGGACATGCAGAATCCGAAGATCACCAATGACAACTCGCTCTCGGACGAAGTGAAGATCGATCTCAATGTGCTTTGTTCGCTGATGTTGAACTGGATTGGAGGTCATGTAGACAACACTGATGTTGTCGCAATACACCAGTGTAGCGCGCCTGAGAGGGGTGTGCAACTCCAGAAGTAGCTGGCGCAGCCACGTGGCCTCAGCAACTCCGTTTGCCACGGCTCGATACTCAGCTTCGACACTTGATCTTGAGACGGTGTTCTGGCGCTTGGAGGACCAGCAGACGAGATTGTTGCCAAGGAACACAGCGTGGCCCGAGGTGGACCTGCGGGTGTCCGGACAACTGGCCCAATCAGCATCAGTGTAGACCACAAGATCAGTCGACGAAGATGGCTGCAGTAAGACACCAAGGTGGAGAGTGCCTTGAACATAGCGAAGGATCCGCTTCAAGGCTGTCAGATGAGGCTCACGAGGATCATGCATGTGAAGACAGACCTGCTGAACTGCATATGCAATGTCTGGCCGAGTGAACGTCAGGTACTGAAGAGCTCCAGCAAGGCTGCGAAAGTCTGTAGCATCAGACACTAGGCCCCCCTCAGTTGCAGCAACCTTCGGATTGGTGTCAACTGGAGTGGAGCACGGCTTGCACTCTTTCATCCCCGCACGGTCCAGAATGTCCAGCATATACTGTCGCTGTGAGAGAAAGAGGCCATCATCACTGCGATGAACCTGCATACCGAGGAAGTGATGCAGCTCACCAAGATCTTTCATGGCGAACTCCTGCTTGAGAGCAGATATAATCCGTGTGAGCAGACCGGGTGAGGAAGATGTGAGGACAATGTCATCCACATAGAGCAACAGGTAGGCTATGTCCGATCCATGCTGGTAGATGAATAGTGAGGTGTCTGACTTGGCTTCAACAAACCCAGTGGATAGAAGGAAAGAGGCCATCCGGTTGTACCACGCACGAGGGGCTTGTTTCAGACCATAGAGGGACTTCTTCAGGAGGCAGACAAAATCCGGGCGAGTTGGATCTTCGAAACCGAACGGTTGCTAGCAGAACACGGTCTCGGACAGGTTGCCATGCAGAAAAGCGTTCTTCACATCAAGCTGGTGTATGGGCCAGCTGCGGGAGAGCGCCAGGGAGAGCTCTGTGTGGACGGTAGCAGGCTTCACCATGGAACTGAAGGTCTCATCAAAGTCAACTCTAGGCCGCTGAGTGAAACCACGAAGAACCCAGCGCGCCTTGTACCTTTCGAGGGAGCCATCAGACTTGAACTTGTGCTTGAAAATCCACTTGCCAGTGACCACATTGGCCCGAGGAGGTCGAGGCACGAGATCCCAAGTGTGATTCTGCAGCAAGGCACTGTGTTCCTCTTCCATGGCCGCTCGCCAGCTGGGGTCTACAAGGGCACTACGGAAAGTCTTTGGCACTTGAGAGAGTGAGGCGGCGTGGAAGGCGGCGGGCATCCGGAATCTGTGCTTCGAACGTGTCGACATGGCATGCTGGTTTGCCACTAGAGGCACAACTACGGCACCTGTGGGAAGCGGCACAGCTGAGGCAGGTGCTGTGCGAAGAACCACTTTGGTCGTAGAGGAGGGAAACCCGGTGGAGGACTGGCGCCCGCACGCAAGGCGGGCGGGATGTAGAACGGTGAGGACGCTCCATGTGCGCCTGGTGGCGCCGTGGCCGCGCGTGGCACGGTGGGAGTCCCCGGTGCCCGTAGCGTAGGTGGGATGTAGAGCACGGGCACCAGAGAAGCGTCGGTGTCATCAGCAAGCGACGAGGGTGCCCTAGGCACAGTGACAGAAGGACCGGCAGGGGCGCTGGAGGCATCAGACGTGCTAGGAGGTGTTCCTGCAGAAAAAAAAACTTGTGCATTGTTCCGATAGGAGGGAGCACAGGGTCAGTAATATCGTCATCAAGGAATGTAGGTCTGTTGGGGCACGAGGACCATATCGCTCGGCAAAGGGAAAGGTCGTTTCATCGAAGATGACGTGCCGGGAGATGATGACTCTGTTGGTGGAGAGGTCAAGGTAGCGGTACCCTTTGTGATGAGCAGAATAGCCTAGGAAGACACACATGACAGACCGGGGAGCAAGTTTGTGAGGGGCAGTGGCCGACATGTTTGGGTAACATTTGCAACTGAAGACTCGTAGATGATCATATGCTAGTGGCTTGCCGAAAAGGGCAAGGTGGGGTGTGGAGAAGTGGAGAGTCTTCGTGGGCAGGATGTTAAGCAAGACAGTGGCTGTGTTGAGTGCCTCAACCCAGTAGGATGGAGGCGTGGACGCCTGCAAAAGCAAGCAGCGAGCAACATTATTTGTAGAGCGGATAATGCGTTCAGCTTTACCATTCTGAGATGAAGTGTAGGGGCAGGACATGCGAAGGTGTATTCCGTGTGACTGGAAGAACTGGCGGGAGCTAGAGTTATCGAACTCGCACCCCTTGTCGCACTGGACAACCTTGATGTGTGCACCGAACTGGGTGGAGGCGTGGGCAATGAAGTGATCAAGCGTGCTGAAAGTGTTAGATTTGAGACGCAAAGGAAAAGTCCACAAGTAATGAGTCTAATCATCAAGTATGACCAAATAATATTTGTAACCAGAAATGTTGACAACTGGAGAGGTCCATAAATCACAGTGTATAAGATCAAACTTGCTAGACGCACGGGAGGTGGACACACGAAAGGGCAGACGAACATGACGCCCTAACTGACAAGCATGACACAAATCTGAACAATCCTGAATATGACAAGACACACTAGATGCAAGCTTGGACAAAGCCTCATGACCAGGGTGACCAAGACGTCGATGCCACAGTGGGGAGGACGCCTAGGCGACGAGAGAGTGTGCTGGTGGAAGACAAAGAGGACATAGCGGTCCGGAGCTATTGCACCTCACGATCTTGGTCTGAGATGGAAGAACCTTCACAGAACAACCAGCGGGATCAAACACAACAGAATAGTTATTATCGGTGGTAAACTGGCGAATAGAGATAAGATTCTTAATAAGTTGTGGTGACACAAGAACATTATTAAGACATAAAGTGGGTGACAACTCTGTGGAGCCGGTGGCAGTGACAGGTAAAGTAGAGCCATTACCAATGACAATAGATGAAGGAGTAGGGTACCGCGGGAAGAGAACATGTGAAAGAGAGGAGGAGTCGGATGTCATGTGTGATGTAGCACCTGAGTCAAAATACCATTCGTTGGGCGCGGAAGGAGTGTTCAGCGTCGTCGTGCTGAAGGCGGATGCGAGCGCCGTGGGATCCCAGGAAGGAAGGCCGGCAACGGGGTTGTAGTACCCCGGGGCAGCCCATGACGCCAATCCATCGGAGGTGGGAGCAGTGCCCTGCTGCTGTTGCTGAACGAGCAGGGCCTGCTGTTGCACATCCTGCTGCGCCTGCTGCTGCTGAACGAGCAGGGCCTGCTGTTGCATGTGCTGCTGCGCCTGCTGCTGTGCCAGGAGGTAAGCTGGCACTGGGATGGGCGCCAGCGGTGGTCGAGGACCCCCTGGCTACATCTGGATGGACCCCGTCCAGGGGTTGAAGATGCTCGGCTAGGGCCGACCGCCGCCAGTGGACTGCTGCTGCTGCTGGCCGGTCGGCTGCTGCTGCTGGTGGGGTGTAGCAGGGGTGCGTGGCTGCCCAGAGTGGCCACCACCGCTGTTGTTTCCTTTGCCCCCCCCCCTGAGAGTTCCTATGTGATTTTGGTAATTGAGTGACACCTTAGGTGAACTAATATGTGTTCAAGTGATATATACACAGGAGATTAGTTCACATATGATTGTGTAATGAAGGAGCTTATTGCACATGAAACATGACATGGAGTCATGTGATCAAGGTGGAGAAGATCAAGATGAGGCTTGGCTTGATGGACCGGTTGCAAGTGTGAAGGGCGAGCGGGTGATGCTTGGCGCCGATGGACCAAGGCAACGGTGAAGAGCAAGTGAGATCAAGATCGATGAACCAACACGGTCATGTGATGATATGGAGTGGATCATATCATTTGACAAGTGGTTGGTGCATGTGTTGGATCAACATTTGAGAAAGAGATGAAATGGAATGTGCAAGGCAAAGGTATAACCATAGGGCATTTCATTTCACCGGTCATAGGTGTGTAGAGAAGATTATGACCGGGTTTAGGATAGATAGCCATACTATCAAGAGGAGCAAACTTGTTTGCATATTGGTTAACTAGTGCCACTGTGAGCGATCTAACTTTGCGATGAATTAGGATCGAGTGGCGTGGTGAGAAGCAAGTGAAAATGCTTTGAAAATATTTGTGAAAATGCTAACACACTTGCACAAGGTGAAGAACACATTTGTGTTAGCACATGAGAAGCAAGGAAGAAGAGGCAGCTCGGTTTGGAACCCTGAGGGGCTCCGGACGCAAGGTCCAGACGTAGGCCAGACGCCAACCGGACCATTGGTCTTGCGACCGGAGGCAAACCCTAGCCCTCGGCCTCTCTGGACAGTAGGTCCGGACGCTAAAGAGTGTCCGGACGCTGACTCCGGTCGCGGGTCTGGAGCTCGGCGCTCTCTGGAACCTCTCTGGAGTAGAGGTCCGGACACACGTGTGTTGGTCCGGTGTGGCACTGTTGAGTGCGTCCGGAGGTGCTGCGAGCTCCCGGGTGCTCTCGGGTGTTCGGGAAATATTTCCGGACGCTCGGTGAAGTGCGTCCGGACCCGGTGAACAGAAACGTCCGGAGGACGCGTGGCAGCGATCGGTGAGCGCGCCAACAGGAAGTTTCAAACGGTCAGGAGACCGAACGCAGGCTGCATGGTCCGGACCCGCACTGTTGCGTGCGTCCAGACCCTCTGCAAAGAGCCCAGTGAAGGGAGGGAAATGGCTAGTTTGTTTGGCTAGCTTATAAATAGCTCATGGCTGGCCCTTGGGGCTGGTTGAGCACCTTGGGTTTGTGTTACCCTTAGTTGTGCTTGGTTGGGAGCCCTCTAACTCACACACACTTGATAGAGTTCATCTGATTGTGTGAGAGAGTGATTTCTAGTGCGTTGCTTTGAGAGATTGCATCGTGTGGCACTAGGTGATCGACTTGCAAGCTCGTGGTTCTTGTTACTCTTGGAGGTTGCCACCTCCTCGACGGCTTGGTGATTGTGGCTCCGTCGAAGCATGCAAGAAGCTTGTGCGTGGCTCCGGAGAAGACTTTGTGAGGGGTATTGTGCTCGCCCCGCGGGAATCGCGAAGAGAAACTCTATTTGAGCGTGTCATTGAGCTACCCTCACTTGTGGGTGGATTCTTGCGGCGCCCGAGTTAGTGGGCTAGGCTTGTGAACGCCTATTAGCCGCCGAATCACCAAATGTGTGGTCGACACAACGGGGATTAGCTTGGTGGCGACCAAGTGAACCTCGGGAGAAAAATCACCGTGTCAACCTTGTACATCTTCTCGGTGGTTTGTATTCTCCAAATCACTAGCTTGTATTTCCTTATTCTTACTTGTTCTAGTTGTTAGTTGTTGCTCTTGTAACTAGTTAGCTTGTGTAGCTTAACTAGTTGCCTTCTAGCTTGTGTAGCATAGAAGTAGCTCTTGAGTGGCTAATTGGTTTGTGTAGCCTTGTTAGTCACATTGCTTAGTTTATGTAGCTAAGTAAGTTGAGCTCTCTAGTTGGCTTGTGTAGTCTTGCTAGAGAGCATTGCTGGTGAGCTTAGGTGCTTTGTGCTTTGGTTACTAGTATGTGTAGGAGCTCCCTTTGTGCTTAGAGTACTAGTTGCTTAGGTTTGTGTGACCTTACAACCTAGACTTGTTTAGGTGAGCTTCCTAGCTTGGCACCTTAGTAAGCCCAATTAGTATACTTTTCTAGGTGCTAGAGTAATAGATAGAGGGGTGTAGTCTTGGCTAGACCGATAGTTTTAATTCCGCATTTGATTTGGTTAGCCGGATCATTTAAGTTTTAGAAAAGACTATTCACCCCCCCTCTAGTCCGCCATCTCGACCCTACAAGTGGTATCAGAGCTTGGTCTCTCATTTGTGGTCTTTACCGACCCGAGAGGATGGCGACTTATGGGCTAGATGTTGAGTGTCCACACATTTTTTATGGCACACATTTTGCACGGTGGAGAAATTGGTTGACATGCATTTTAAGTTTATTTCTCCCCAAATGTGGTGGATCGTAGATGTGGGACTCTCTTGTGCAATTGAGAGAAAGGATGCAACTCAAGCACAAAAGAAGTGCCTACATCTCGATTGCCAAGCTACTAACATTCTCCACCTTTCTATGAAAGATAATATCTTTGGTGAGATAATGGACATGAAGAGCTCTCATGATATTTGGACCTATCTCATTGAAACATATGAGACGGTCTCAAATGATGATGATGATGTGTCCAAGTTGGTGTCACATGAGGATGTTGAGCATGACCACAACTCGGTGATTGTGGAAGATTGCTCCACCTCATGTTCAAGTGATGATGAAGATGATCTATCTATCAAGAATTCACTTGACAAGAATGATTAAGGCCCAACATCAAGTGTTGCAATTGTTGATGCTACTCCAAGCACACTTGATGATGATGGTGATACATGCTCGGGCTATGAGAGTGATGCTTCCACAAGCTCTTCTACTTCATCACATTGCTTCATGTCACATGGTGACACTAAGGTATCAATTGGCAATATGATTGTAGATTGTGATGACCCTAACTTTGAGCTTGTGTGCAAACTCTCAAAGGCTTTAGCTAGTGAGTTAAACAAAACAAAGAAACTAAAAGATGAAAACTCACTTCTAAAGACCTCATGTGAAGAACATAAGCACTTACTTGATGTTCTTAAATCTTCACATGATGAACTAAAATTGGATCATGAACAACTTTGAGTGTCTCATGAGGATTTAGTTCACAAACATGGCTCTCTCATTAATGAATTGCTAAATCTTAAAAACGAAGAGAGCTCATCACTTGAGTCAAATGATCAATCACATGTTGTTGCTAACCCTCGTGATGTAGGGAAGAAGAATGTATCCACCTCTTGTGATGATTTAATTAATATGCCATGTTCTTCAAATATAGATGCTTGTTCTACTTCTATGTCTTGTGAGACTAACCTTTTGAAGGAGAACAATGAGCTCAAAAGTGAATTGAAGAACATGAGCAACAAGCTAGAGAGGTGTTACACTTCCAAGGTCACCTTTGATCACATGATGAACAATCAAAGAAGACATGGTGACAAGAGTGGAATTGGTTTCCACAAGGGCAAGGGCAAGAAAGATAAGAAGCAAGAACATAAAAAGCTAACTCATCTCATGTGCTTCAAGTGCCATGGGATGGGACATCTTGAAAATGTTTGCCCAACCAAGAATTCTCAAGCTAAGCCACAAGTCAAGCCCCAAGTGCAATACAAGATCAACCATCAAGATGGTGATTCGGGGATGACAAAGAAGAGGAAAACAAGAAGAGGTGGCAAAGCAAGAGCAAGGCATCCAACTCATATTCATGATGCCAACAAGATGATGATGAGCAAAGATCAAGAGAAGAATCATTTGGCTCACATCAAGTGCTTCAAGTGTGAAGGTATGGGACACTTTGCCTCGAAGTGTTCTACCAAGCTTGAGATGAAGATTCAAGCAAAAGAGAAGAGGCAAGACAATGAGAAGCACAACATGAGCAAGGAAGAAAAGGCTCAAGCAAAGAGAGTGTGCTACTCATGTCGGGAAAGGGGACACATGGCTCATTCATGTCCCCTAGGTATGATTTCTAAGCTCATTTTAATTGATAATGATCATATGCTTAGAAAGGATGGTAGTGGTACCTCTATGGTTTCTATTGCAAAACATCCCGCTATCCATACTAAGGCATTGCCTAAGTATGCTGCTCCTAACTTGAGAGGACCCAAACTAGTTTGGGTACCATCAACAAGTGGATGAATGTGTGTAGGTACCATTGGCATTGGAGGCTTGATTCAATGTGTTTCATATTTTTTTATCATATGATTGAGTCAAGTAGTGAAGATTAGTGCTATTCTCATCCCAATGCCAAGTGAAAAGAATGAAGTCCAAATGCTACAACATACAAGTGCATGATCAAATTGTGGTGGCCTATTGGATTAGTTGAAGCTTGCTAATGAATTGATCATGATCCACCAAGGTATATCTCTTTTTGATCAAGTTCATTTTGGGTTTGTATAAGTCATTTGAATTGGATATACACTTAGTGCATATAAGTTGATTGAATTGGATATATATGTGTGCACTAGTTGTTTGCTATAAGATGTTTGAATGGATTAAATGCTTAGTGATCAAGTTTGAGTTGGTTTGAATGGATGTGATCTAGAGACTACTTTTAGTAATTGGTTGAATGGATATATGTCTCTTGAGAGTGTTCAAACAAGTTGATATCAAGTTTGGTTCAATTTGAAGAAGCTTAGCTCATTTTGCTCAAATCTGTCATTTAGTCAAAATCTGAGCTAGCTGTGATCATAGCCATGTTTAAGAGATCAAATCTATTTGGATTAGCTTGAAATTTGGTGTTAATTCTCTACACTTATGGTATTAGTTGCTGTGCAAATTTCATGGATAATGGATAAGGGATACTTCGGTTTTGGAGTGGATCTTGTCAACACATGTGCAGCAGTTTTCAGCATGTACCTATGTGCAAAGATGTGAAATCTGGTAGCAATATAGAAGTCCAATAAAGCTCAAATTTTTATGGGTGCTATATGACTTAGTGAAGCACATCTCCACCAAATTTCCTAGTCATTGGATATGTACTTTGGGAGATAAGATATATTCTTTGAAGGGTACAGAATCTGCCAGAAAAGTGACAAATATTGGATTGACTTAGAGTCACTTAGATTGAAAGGTCCTCAAGTTGGAATCATGCTTATAAGTGATTGAGCTACCTATGTTAGCAATGGGTACAAGGTCATTTGATTGTGGAGTATACTTGACACATATTTAGTACTCAAGATGAAGATCAATCAAACAAAGTCATTTCAAGTGAGTATCAAGGATGATTCATAGAGAAAGATCACTTCTCCCTTTTATAGGGGCTTGCCGCCTTTTGTAGGTAAACCAAGAACGTTACTTGGAAGGCTAACATGGAAGTGGTGATCTAGGGATCATTTGGAGATGCTTAGTTGAAAGCTATCAATAGGATTGATCAAAAGAAAGCAAGCAACACCCAAGAGAGATTCATGATCTTAACTTTCAAGTGGTATCACCTTCTACAAGTGGTACATCATTTGGTATTATCTCATGCAAGCAAAGATCAAGAAAGAAGCAAGTCAACCACAACAAGAAAGTGCACTTGATCATTAGTGGGACTCAAAACATATGGGTGAAGATTAACATTTCAAGTGATATTCATTGGTCTTCACCATGCTCTTAATTGGAATTCACATTGCTAATTGGAGATGAAATCTATATGACTATCCTCTACTCCAACATAGCAAAGGTGAAATTGTTTGACATATGCATACATATTGCTCTAGGACATGTTTAGTGCATATAGTCATACATAGTGATCATTCATTGAAAATCAAATGAATTTTGTGCTTATAGCCTACCACTATAGCTTGATTGAGTTGTTTGATCTAGTGGTAGTATATGAGTTTGTTCATGAGCTCGTAAACCCAAGTATTTGATCTACTCATGGATTGTATAAGTGACAAGTATAACCTCTATAAGATAACCGCTTAATGCGTGTGAACAAGCTTAGAGAGGGTTTAAACCAGACTTGGAAGCGTATGCTATTCATTTTAGTTCAAGTCCAACATAGAAGCTCATGAAGATTAATCTAGTTCAAGCACAAGACAACAATGCAAATGGATATCAAGATGCAACATACAAATGGTATCTAGACTTATGCTAATCTTTCAAAAAGTATCAACTTTCATATTGGTACTTGCAAAAGATGTCTAGTTATAGCATACTTGTGATGATCCACATTGAGTTAATTCAAATAATTCTACAAGTGGTAATCTCACAAGTGATATCCTACAAGCTAACAAGTGATCCTCAACTTTAAGTGATCAAATCAAAAGTTCTCTTGCTTGCAAAGCTTATTTGGATGACAATTGCTTTGACCAAAGGGGAATTGCCCTACTCAATGGATTAATGGTCAATGATCTTACATGAAGAGTCATTCCAATACATAAATGTTAGTGTCCATCAAAAAGTATCAACCATCTACCCTAGTGCAACCTTTGCATCAATAAAGAAGTGTTACCTTTTATGGAAATTGATGACAAAGGGGGAGAGATTAGTGCAAAGATATGAATATATATTGGACATGCACTAAAGGGAAGAGACATGGACATGGACAAGGGAACAAGATCAAAAAGACATGGACATAGACAAGGGAACAAGATCAAAGGATCAAAATCTTGGACTAAGAAATGAGATGCACACAAGTAGGGGGAGAAAGCTCATGAATTGATTGATTGCATTTGATATGTGCATATTCATGTGCTTGCTTGCATATTGCATAAGTATTATCTTTATATGCATGCTTGTGTGGTGTATGCTACTTATAGGACTTGAATGATGATTTGGTAACTAGCATGCATAGGTTGGTAAGCTAGATATTTTGATCTTTTAAGTGGTATCTAGAAACCGTGCTTATAATGTTGGTCTCACGGGGTTTCTAGTGTTTTTGTGCTATCTAGCTAACCATGGGGGTGCTAAGGATGAACTTCAAGTAGAACTACAATGAGTATCTTCAAAGGTTTATCCTATAACCCTTAGCATCACTTAGTAGTGCTAGCACTCCCAAAACTCCTATTTATGCATGTGTGCAAGGCTTAAAACAAATATTGTTGAGCACACATGTAGGGGGAGCTATCACTACCAAGTCGGATTTTGTGGCATTTATCCAATTCTTGGGATAGAGCTTAAATGATGGATAAATGGCATAATGTCCAAAATGATCTTAATTTCTATATCTTTGTAGAGTTGTCATCAATTACCAAAAAGGGGGAGATTGAGAGTTCCTATGTGATTTTGGTAATTGAGTGACAACTTAGGTGAACTAATATGTGTTTAAGTGATATATACACAGGAGATTAGTTCACATATGATTGTGTGATGAAGGAGCTTATTGCACATGAAACATGACATGGAGTCATGTGATCAAGGTGGAGAAGATTAAGATGAGGCTTGGCTTGATGGACCGGTTGCAAGTGTGAAGGGCGAGCGGGTGATGCTTGGCGCCGATGGACCAAGGCAATGGTGAAGAGCAAGTGAGGTCAAGATCGATGAACCAACACGGTCATGTGATGATATGGAGTGGATCATATCATTTGACAAGTGGTTGGTGCATGTGTTGGATCAACATTTGAGAAGGAGATGAAATGGAATGTGCAAGGCAAAGGTATAACCATAGGGCATTTCATTTCACCGGTCATAGGTGTGTAGAGAAGATTATGACCGGGTTTAGGATAGATAGCCATACTATCAAGAGGAGCAAACTTGTTTGCATATCGGTTATCTAGTGCCACTGTGAGCGATCTAACTTTGCGATGAATTAGGATCGAGTGGCATGGTGAGAAGCAAGTGAAAATGCTTTGAAAATATTTGTGAAAATTCTAACACACTTGCACAAGGTGAAGAACACATTTGTGTTAGCACATGAGAAGCAAGGAAGAAGAGGCAGCTCGGTTTGGAACCCTGAGGGGCTCCGGAAGCAAGGTCCAGACGCAGGCCAGACGCCAACCGGACCATTGGTCTTGCGACCGAAGGCAAACCCTCGCCCTCGGCCTCTCTGGACAGGAGGTCCGGACGCTAAAGAGTGTCCGGACGCTGACTCCGGTCGCGGGTCTGGAGCTCGGCGCTCTCTGGAACCTCTCTGGAGTAGAGGTCCGGACACACGTGTGTTGGTCCGATGTGGCACTGTTGAGTGCGTCCGGAGGTGCTGCGAGCTCCCGGGTGCTCTCGGGTGTTCGGGAAATATTTCCGGACGCTCGGTGAAGTGCGTCCGGACCTGGTGAACAGTAACGTCCGGAGGACGCATGGCAGCGATCGGTGAGCGTGCCAACGGGAAGTTTCAAACGGTCAGGAGACCGAACGCAGGCTGCATGGTCCGGACCCGCACTGTTGCGTGCGTTCGGACCCTCTGCATAGAGCCCAATGAAGGGGGGAAATGGCTAGTTTGTTTGGCTAGCCTATAAATAGCTCATGGCCGGCCCTTGGGGCTGGTTGAGCACCTTGGGGTTGTGTTACCCTTAGTTGTGCTTGGTTGGGAGCCCTCTAACTCACACACACTTGATAGAGTTCATCTGATTGTGTGAGAGAGTGATTTCTAGTGCGTTGCTTTGAGAGATTGCATCGTGTGGCACTAGGTGATCGACTTGCAAGCTCGTGGTTCTTGTTACTCTTGGAGGTTGCCACCTCCTAGACGGCTTGGTGATTATGGCTCCGTCGAAGCATGCAAGAAGCTTGTGCGTGGCTCCGGAGAAGACTTTGTGAGGGGTATTGTGCTCGCCCCGCGGGGATCGCGAAGAGCAACTCTATTTGAGCGTGTCATTGAGCTACCCTCACTTGTGGGTGGATTATTGCGGCGCCCGAGTTAGTGGGCTAGGCTTGTGAACGCCTATTAGCCGCCGAATCACCAAGTGTGTGGTCGACACAACAGGGGTTAGCTTGGTGGCGACCAAGTGAACCTCGGGAGAAAAATCACCGTGTCAACCTTGTACATATTCTCGGTGGTTTGCATTCTCCAAATCACTAGCTTGTATTTCCTTATTCTTACTTGTGCTAGTTGTTATTTGTTGCTCTTTTAACTAGTTAGCTTGTGTAGCTTAACTAGTTGCCTTCTAGCTTGTGTAGCATAGAAGTAGCTCTTGAGTGGCTAATTGGCTTGTGTAGCCTTGTTAGTCACATTGCTTAGTTTATGTAGCTAAGTAAGTTGAGCTCTCTAGTTGGCTTGTGTAGTCTTGCTAGAGAGCATTGCTAGTGAGCTTAGGTGCTTTGTGCTTTGCTTACTAGTATGTGTAGGAGCTCCCTTTGTGCTTAGAGTACTAGTTGCTTAGGTTTGTGTGACCTTGCAACCTAGACTTGTTTAGGTGAGTTTCCTAGCTTGGCACCTTAGTAAGCCCAATTAGTATACTTTTCTAGGTGCTAGAGTAATAGATAGAGGGGTGTAGTCTTGGCTAGACCGATAGTTTTAATTCCGCATTTGATTTGGTTAGCCGGAGCGTTTAAGTTTTAGAAAAGACTATTCACCCCCCTCTAGTCCGCCATATCGACCCTACACCATCACCCCCCCCCCGTTGCGCTTGTTCCAGCGGCTATTCTTACCGTTGTTGCCTCCGGAGGCTGCACTAGAGGATGCAGAGGGGTGCGGCGTCGAGGTGACCAGTGCTGTAGCAGGGGCCTCCTGGCGGTTCTCCATGGAGAGCTCCTCAAGGATGAGGTCGTCGCGGGCCTCCAGAAAGGAGGGGAAGGGCCGAGCGCGACGAAGGAGAGTTCCGACGTGGCTGAAACGCTCGTTCAGTCCACGGATGAGGTTGAGGACGAGTGTGCGATCAGTGACCACTTCGCCGAGAGTCGTGAGGTCGTCAGCCATCTTCTTCAGCCGGCGGCAGTAGTCGGTGACGGAGAGCTCGCCCTGGACGAAGTTACGAAACCGCGTCTCGAGGTGGATGGAGCGGGCTTCACGATTGCCAAGGAACTGCGACTGGACGGCAAGCCATGCCTGTCGGGCGGTCGAGTCCTGGGCAGAGACGATCTCGCCGAGTTCGTCGGTGAGGGTGGCAATGATCCACGACTTGACGACGCAATCCATCCGGGCCCAGTCGGGAGAGACGGGATCCGGGGCGTTCTCGCGAACGTGGTCCTGGAGGGAGAACTTGTCGAGGATGAGGAGGAACTGATCGCGCCACCGGTTGAAGTTCCCTGAGTCGACGTCAAGGATGGTGGTTACGTGGTTCCGGATGTTGCTGACGGTGACGGCCTGGGAGTGAACCTGCAGAAGGGAAGCGACTTCGTGGTGGAGCAGAGCCGCACGAAGGTTAGGTGGTGGTTCTGGCGCGAGCACTGCTGCAGCAGCAGCCCGCTCCTTGGCAGCCCGGGCCAGGGCAGTGGTGGCTCGCTGGGCGGCAGCGTCCCGTTCCTTGGAGGCGGCGGCGGCTTCCTCCTCAGCCTGGAGGGCGCGCGCCAGGGCCACGTCGCGAGCCTGGGCGGCGGCTGCATCGGCACTGGCCTGCTCCTTGGCCAGTGCGAGTTCGTCGTCCTGGACGGCGGCAGAGGAGTCGTCGTCACGCGGAGAGGAGGGCGGCGTGCCAGGCATCGTGGAAGGAGGCTGGCGCGGGAGGGCGGCGCGGTTAGGACCCGACGCGCGCTCGGGAGGGCGGCGCGATCGGAAGCCTACGCGCGCCGTGCAGCGGAAAAAAGGAAAGAGTCTGTTGATACCATGAGAGAGAATATCTCGGGATTAATTATGTATTAGATGGCAAAAGTACAGGGGTACACATACATATATAGGCAAGGATCATTAGGGTTTATAAAAACACCCAATCCTTGCCTAATCTGCCATCTACACATAAGGCAGTCCAGCCATGGGCTTGGACGCCAGGCCCAAGGTCTCTACAGCATGCACATATTTTAACATTATATTTAAATAAAAAATGATAGAAAAACGTCCAACAAAGACTTTACCAAGCATATATATCAACAAAAACAAATGAACAATCATCTACGACAGTTACAACTTAAGAGCATGCATCAGTTGCAAACCCGGGCTCTTTATTCACTGCATCGGCCCCCCACGCGTCCATTTCGCCGGTCCAGACGGCAGCGAAAGGACGCCCGAGCTGAGCTCACTGGCGGCAGCTCGCACAGCACTTGCTTCCTTCTCCGCTGTCGTTTGTGTGTGTGTGTGTGTAAAATAAAACAGGTGGTGGATCGTAGGAATGGAACACGACAACCCCCGTCGCCGCCGCCTCCGGGCCGTCTTTCTTGATCTCATCTCTTGTTTTAATTAATTAATTATCCGAAGGAATAGAAGAAAAGAAAAGAAAAAGGGTTGTTAATTTAAGGATGATGGATGGATGGATTGCGGATACGGTCGCTTTGACGACACTACTCATAGCCTTAGATTGCGTTGTCAGAAAGCCAGCACTTCCCAATATAAAACGCGGGGCGTCGTCGTCCCGGCAGATCCCCGCGCCGATCTCGAGCAGCGCCCTTTTGTCGCCCGAAAGCTCTCCCCGGCTTGTAATTGTAATGTAATGTATTGTATCCTGGCACTGCCAGGGGCCAGGGTCGTTCCTGATAAAACAATCGAAAAGATCCAGTGAAATTCCTGCTAAGACATGGGATGATGCTATGCTAAGAGATGAGGTAAATCTATCCAGGAGTCGCCCTCTCGTACCTAATTCAATTCCGGGGATAAGTTTCTGCAGTTTGATACAGCTAACGAACGCTTTTGGTGCTCGGCCGGTCGTGGATCATCACTGGTCCGTCGGCCTGGACAGCGTCGTTGCCAGCATCCTGTAGCGCAACAGCGATGGATGGGCCGACCGATCGATCGAGGTCGCCGGCTCTCGTTTCCGGCCACTCTGACAGCGAAGATCTGTCCCGTTCCGTGGCACCGACGGAACGACGACGGATGATATATGATCGGTGGATGGATGTCGATCGCCCGATTTTTCCTGCTCGATCGGACGCAGCCTCGTCGTGTTGGGGTGCATGCGCGCGGGCGGCGTACGTGTGCTGCGCGCGCGCGGCCACACAAGCTGGGCCTGATGGAACAAACCTGCTACAGCTGGGTAATGAATGATCTGGAAGCAACGCCGAGCTGTCATGTTATGTTACGCTGGGCAGATCGATGCTAGCAACGGGCGCTCGCTCGTTGAGCCGGCCGCTTCCGTCGCGATCCGGGCGCGCGTCACGGAATGCAACTGGCCGCCAGGCACGACAGGGAAAGGGGGCGGTCGTGTTGATACTACCAGTCCTCCACAAAGATTTTCCAAAACGAAAGAAACGCCGCCATCCCCTGCAGAAACGAACGAACGGCGGTCACCGTCGTCGCGGTCGGGGCTGCAGCACTGTCACGAACGTCTCCAGAGTGATGATATTCCTCCTGTCCCGCCGGTTTGTTTGGCCACGCTTCGATCGATCGCGGTCGCCGCGCGCAGGCTGCGGGGCAAGCGAGGCAGAGGCAGAGGGGCGGCGGAAAGGTACCGGTACCGGGGCGGGCAGCGAACCAACGGCCCCGCCGCCCCGCGCGTCGCGGTCGCGGCGTTTTGGATCAGGGCATCGGGTTGCTGTGCCACGTGGGGTGCCGGCGCGGGGGACCAGTGGCCGGGGGCGGACGACGGCGGGCGAGAGCCGAGAGCGGAACAGATGCGCGAGGAGGAGCGGACAAATCCAGCGTCGCTGCGTCGCGTCTCGATCTCACACACATCGGCACCACCCGCTCACTCGGCGAAGGCATTTTTTCCGGGCTGACAATTCAGACAGTGAGAGACACGAAGAATGGGACGGACAAATTGCGTGCATTGCATTGCATGCATGGAGCAAAAAAAAAAAAAAAAAAGGCTGCATCTTTCGTTTTTCCTCTTGCGTCTAGCTTGACGCAGCTCATATTTCATTTTTTTTTTTACCACCAGGGGGGAATTCGTGCAGATCTCACTTTAATTTGCCGATCAAGCAGCAGCTAGCTAGCCCCCAGCAGCCCCCGGCCGGACGGACGGACGCACCTAACGGGTGGCCCTATCGGCATCATCATTGCCCTGCTCACCACCACCGTACCATCGGCTACTACCTCCTGGATCACCAGGATCAGCAGCGTAATCACCATCATTACCGGCAACAGCAGTGCGATCATCGCGCGTCTACCACACCAGCAGGCCAGCAGCCTCGCTCGCTCGCTTCATGATACGATGTAGTAGTATGATGCATCAGCCTCTCCTGGCTGGTGGTGATCCTCCCGTCGTCCCCCTTTGTTGCTACAGATCGACTAGACTTAGACGGCGGACGACGCCGGGGCCCGGGGGAAGATCATCTGTCCCGGCGCGAGGATCGCCAGCGGGTCGTACCGGGCCTTGCGGTCCACGAAGCGCTTCCACCTGGCGGCGCCGAAGTGGCGCGACCACTCCGCCTCGCCGCCACGGTAGCTCGGGAAGTAGACCTTGTAGTCGTAGCCGTTGGCGCGGCAGGAGTGGAGGATCGCGCCGTTCTGCGCCACCAGCTCGTCCACCGCCGGCCCGCCGCTCCGGCAGAAGCGCAGCAGCGCCACCAGGTAGAAGATCTCGCCCTCCGGCAGCGCCACCGACGTGTTGGGGTCCCACCTGCAAGCACAGCGTTAGCTTATTAGCTGCAACTAGTACTAGTACTAGTATGGACGACTGTGAACTGAAACCACCACTACTACTATATCTAGTGTCAGGGAGGCCCACATGACATGGACTGTGCAGTGCAGTAGCCGGAGCCACTGGAGTCGATCGGGGTGGACACAGAGCAATAATTTGTCAATCATCATACATGGTACTAGTACTCCATAAGATTGGGGTTAGTGGCTCCTAATTAGATTTAGATAGAATGGGCAGCAAACGACACGACTAAATCCAAAACAGAAGCGGCGATGGCGAATCAGGGCCCATCTTCTTACCAGTAGCACGTACGGCCCGATTCAGCAACTACCTCTGCCCCTGCCCCGGACGAGGAGCAGACGTCAGCGACACGACGAGCAGAGACGAGAGAGTGCAGGCAAGGCGGCTCACATGCGTCCCGGCCCCTCTTTGCCGCAAACGGCAACTGCACGCGCCACTGAACGGCATGCACAAGTGCGAGGAAACACTGGGATGGAGAACTCACTTGCTCTTGAGCATGGGGTAGACGAGCATGGGCCCGTCGATGCCGTCGGCGAGCATGCCCTTGATGACGGCGCGGTCGAAGTCGGCGATGTCGCGCGCGGAGACGAAGAGGTTGAGCCACGGGTGCGGCGCGTCCCAGCTGCCGTTGCGCCGGGCCTCCTCCTCCACCCGGTTCACGCGGGACAGGAAGTCCACGTACCCGACGTCCGCCGCGAACTCCAGGCCCCGCACGTACTTGAGCGCCGCCATCATCCGTCGGCTCACGCTCGCCGCCACCTGCTCAGCAAAAAAACCCAGTGGATTGGTCAGCATGACGAGAGCGGCAGCGCACGAACGGACGGATCGACCGACCGACCCACCGGTAGAAACAGAATCCAAACAATTAATGCCGCCGAAGCCGTGCGTGGCGCAGAGAGAAGAAAAAAAACAGCGAGCCGTGCTCCGTGGGGACGAATGGCTGGTATGATGACGCGCGCGGGGGCGTTGCCAAAAGACGCGATCCGCTGGGTCACGGGCAAGAGGAGGCATGGCCGCTGCGAGGTGTGGGGGCTCGGCTCGGGGGCCATGCCGCATTGTACGCGCCGATTCGATCGCCAGCGGCAGGCGAGATCGGGGCGCGGCCGTGCGGCGTGGTGCTAGTGCTAGTGCTAGTGCCACCGACTGCCTGCCGCAGGGCCCCGCGTACGTTTGGCAGGACGCAGCAGGGGATTGGGGGGAGGCAAGGCAGGCCGGAGGCGTCACCGAATCCAGCGGGAGATACACGACGAGACGAGGCACGAAGGCAGGCAGACATGCCCCTCCGCGGAAAAGTACACGCCACGCGGGGCCGGCCGGGAAAGCAATTACTGCTACCAACCTGGTCCTCGTCGCCGCCCGTCCGGTGCGCGTACTGGTACAGGGCCACCTCCAGGCAGTAGAGGACGGGGCCTGCTCCGGCGGGGAGCAGGGACGGGTCGAAGCGGGCGCCGCCGGGGATGGGCACCGACGGCCACCCGTTGACGGGGTCGTCGCTGTTCACGAACGCGAAGCCTTCCACGTAGTCGAACGCCGCGTCGGGGGCCCGCGTCACCAGCCACTCCGCATCCGCCGTGTAGTCCGCGAAGCTCGCGTACACCACGCGCGTCCACCGCACCTGCGGCCATGGCAACCAAACCGAGAATGGCAACGTCAGCACTGAGCAGTGCCCAACCAAGCAAGCAAGCAAGGAAGCTGCGGAATGTTTGGCCCCGAGCGACGACGACGACGACGCGCGTTCTCACTCACCGCCTTGGGCGCCTTGTGGAGCGGGATCCGGGCGCGTGTGATGACGCCGAACTGGCCGAGCCCACCGAGCACGGCGAAGAAGAGGTCCGGGTGGGACGAAGGCGAGCAGACGCGGCGCTCGCCGTCGCCCGTGACCACCTCGAGCTCGGCTACGTTCGACACCTGGGGCCCGTAGCGGAACGACTGCCCGCTGACGCCGCCGTTGGAGAGCGTGCCACCCACGGTGAGGCGGAGGTAGTCCGTCCAGGACGCCGGGGCCAGTCCGTGGTTGTCGACGCCCCAGCGGAGCACCTCCTCCCAGAGCGCGCCGCCAGGGACGTCGGCGAAGCACTGGCCGCCTTCGGGGCACAGCTGGACCAGCTGCATACCGCCGCGCCGGGACGAGAGCGAGCGCATGTCGAGGACCAGCCCGCCCTCGGCCATGGCCTGCCCGGCCACCGAGTGTCCGTTCCCGCGGGCGGCCACGGTGAGGTGCGGGGTCCGTGCCGCCGCGCGGATGGCGCTCGCCACGTCGTCCGCGCTCGCCGGACGGACCACGGCCGCGGGCATGGCGCTAACGAGCCCGCCGAAGTCCTTCGCCGCCACGCGCCCGGCCGCCGCGTCGCCGGCGGCCGCTGCCGACGCCATGGTGGCGGGCTTGAGCTCGCCGGCGTCCTCAGGCTCGGTGGCCGCCGTCGCGCGGTCCATGTACGCGAGCATCATCTTTGCTGGCTGGCTGGCTGGCTGCTGATGGCCGGTGGGAGCTGTGTCTGTCAGGCAAGGCAAGGGAAAACAAACCCCCCGCGCGGGCGCGGCCAAAGCCGGTGACTGCCTGACTGACTACTGGTGAGGCAGAGGCAGAGCAGCTAGCTATAGGCTTCGGGGTGGGACGCGCGCTCTCTCCCTCACAGTGTACTGTGATGTCACCGCGCTCTGGAGTAGCTACTTGCTTGAGCTCGTGGTAGTTTGGGTCGCGGGGGTTTTATAACGAGCGGACACGCGGACGTCCAATTGTACTCTCTCATGTGTTTTTTTCCCCTCAAACCAAAAACAAACAAAGCAAAATAAACAAGCCCCGAGTTCTGCTTTTTCGAGTTTCACAGAAGATTGCGTATTTTGCATTTCGCGGCGAGATGGATGGATGCACGGACGCTTACGATCGGATCTAACGTTAGTTTGTCTGCCACTACTGTGCGAGCAGAGCAGAGCAAAGCAAAAGCAAACCCATAGAGAATCAGATAGATAGATAGATAGATAGATGGGCCATGCATTTGGGCCTGCAAATAATTCGTCCTACCAAGTACCAATTGATCGCCGTGTACTGGACCCCTGAAACCCGTCACCGCGCCGGTGCGGGGGTGGAAGTGGAATGGCGGATGGATAAAATGGATATACGAGAACAGGGGCACATCACATGGCACACCGTCATGCAGATTCGCCAGGTTGCAAGATTTCTCGGTGGCGGCGCCCATGCCCGGGCCGGGCATGCCCCCACGCTCCCCTGTTCAAGTTCAAGCTGAAGTTTCCATGCCCCCGGGTAGACGGAGGGAGAGATCTAGGTGCTTCGGCTCATGATTTTTAGTGGGTCTTAATGCTATTTGTGACTATTTTATTAGGAGAGAAAAACACTATATTTAGTAACAAGTTTAAGCGAACGGGACCGCCGAACGATGCTGTTTGCTGTGGTGCAGGCCCATGTCCTGTGCGGTGCAGGTGCAGGACGCTGGTGTGGAGTAGTATGCCTGTACCGCGGCTTGACCAATGGCATGGGAAAACTGTACCACGGTGCTCTGCTCCTTGCCGCGTCAAGAGCGGCGCACCGAGAGCACGCACGGCCGCGGCGCGATCGGCGAGCTCGGGATTGGAAGACGGGGAGGAGGTCTGGTCGTGGTCGGGTAGGGTAGGGTCCAGGACGCAGGAGCGCCACTCGCTCGCTCTCTCTCTGTCCCACCCACGCAAACACTCAACAGCCGGGAGCCGTGTCGTGTTCCTCCGGGTGATGGGAGCCGGATGGCGCCGCCTTCAGGGATTGGCGTGCCTGGGCGGCGAAACGGAATTCCGAGGGAGGGAGGGACGTTTTGGAGCCACTGGACACAGCCCGCTGCCACACGCAACAGGAAGGCCGGGAATTTTGTTTGTGATGAAACAAGGAAACTGCCTGGCCCGGGAAAATTTGTCTGTGATAGAGGGAATTTTGTTTCTCCCGATGTTTATTTGGTCGCCACCAAGCTAGTCCCCGTTGTATCGGCTCACTCACTTGAAGGTTTACGACTTTTTACATGCCTCACTGCCTAACCCCCTCAAGGGTTGCCGCCTAACCAACACAAGATGAGGGCACTCAACGATACCTTCAACTAGAGTTGCTCTTCGCGATCTCCCGCGGGGCGAGCACAACACCCCTTACAAATTCTTCTCCGGAGCGCCGCACAATCTTCTTACGCGCTTCGACGGAGCCACAAGCCACCAAACCGTCTAGGAGGTGGCAACCTCCAAGAGTAATAAGCACCACGAGCTTGCAAGTCGATCACCTAGTGCCACACGAAGCTATCTCTCAAAGCAACGCATTAGTAATCGCTCTCTCACACAATCGGATGAAATCTATCAAGTGTGTGTGAGTTAGAGGGCTCCCAACCAAGCACAACTAAGGGTAACATAACCCCAAGGTGCTCAACCAGTCCCAAGGGCCGGCCATGAGCTATTTATAAGCTTCCCCACGAAACCACGAGCCTGTAGAGGGTCCGGACGCACGCAATCAGTGCGGGCCCGGACCATGTAGTCTACG
The DNA here is from genome assembly GCA_022036555.1 of Microstegium vimineum. Classification (NCBI taxonomy): domain Eukaryota; kingdom Viridiplantae; phylum Streptophyta; class Magnoliopsida; order Poales; family Poaceae; genus Microstegium; species Microstegium vimineum. Next base: position 38,598,154 of record CM039135.1, read on the forward strand.
TTCGGATCCTTCTAGCTGTTTGAAACGGCTGTTGTCACGCTCACCACGCTCTGCCACGCGTCCTCCGGATGCAGCCAACAGTGCCGCACCGGACCAACACCTGCGTCCGGACCTCTACTCCAAAGAGGTTCCAGAGAGCGTCAGACACCGGACGCGCGTCCGGACGGCAAACAGCGTCCGGTCCACTCCTCCGAGCGATTACAGAGAGCTCCAACCTCTGGACGCAGGGTCCGGAGTTCACCGTCCAGACCAACAACAGCGTCCGGACCCACTTTGTCAGCTCTGCTTAGATAGGGGGCAGGCGACCGGACGCAGACCCGATGGTCCGGACCGCCCAAGCCCCTTGCGTCCGGAGTCAGCAGACTCGGCCAGACCTAGGGTTAGGTTCCGAACCCAAGCGCAATGGTCCGGACCCCCTTGGCCCTTGCGTCCAGAGATCGGTTTTCAGCCGAGACTCCTCCGCACTTCTTCCTTGCTTTCCCAAGTGCTAACACAAACGTGATCACCACCTTGTGCATGTGTGTTAGCATTTTCACAATCATTTTTCAAAGCATTTTCACTTGCTTCTCACCACGTCACTCGATCCTAATTTATCGCAAAGTTAGATCGCTCACGGTGGCACTAGATAACCGATATGCAAACAAGTTTGCTCCTCTTGATAGTACGGCTATCTATCCTAAACCCGGTCATAATCGTCTCTACACACCTATGACCGGTGAAACGAAATGCCCTATGGTTATACCTTTGCCTTGCGCATTCCATTCCATCTCCTTCTCCCATGTTGATGCAACACATGCACCAACCACTTGTCAAATGATATGATCCACTTCATATCATCACATGACCGTGTTGGTTCATCGATCTTGACCTCACTTGCTCTTCACCGTTGCCTTGGTCTATCGGCGCCAAGCATCACCCGCTTGCCCTTCACACTTGCAATCGGTCCATCAAGCCAAGCCTCATCTTGATCTTCTCCACCTTGATCACATGACTCCATGTCATGTCTCATGTGCAATAAGCTCCTTCATCATACAATCATATGTGAACTAATCTCCTGTGTATATATCACTTAAACACATATTAGTTCACATAAGTTGTCACTCAATTATCAAAATCAAATAGGAACTCTCAACAGCATGACCCGATGGCCATCTATAGTCATATAACTAATAATGAAATTGCATATTTAAATCTTGATTACTATTATAAAGAGAATAGTATTTGAAATATCATATCTGGGAGCTTAGTTGCGAGTATGCCTAAAATACTCTCACTGTCAACAAATATAATTTTAGAATGAATCTCAATGACAACAAATTAACAAACCCATACTTTTAGGCAATTATAGGTCAATCGTGGCTATTATTTTTTGTCCAAGAACAGTGTATAAAAGTACTAAAAATTTGTAGAACCCAAATATAAGCAATTGAATGCATAATACAACAACAATGTTGCATCTAATAGATGCGCCAACTTGGTAAGTACTATATTGCTACCTATCCATTTATTAAACAATCCCTATCTAATCACACCGATAAAAATAATCTATACACATGAATGAATTAAATTGATCAGAAAAAAATGAAGTCACCCTACATGAGTCTTTCGCATCATCTCTTAATTATCTTAATATTACTAATTAGAGACCTCCAAGGCATCCACATTAGTTAATTCCCATGAGACGTTGTAGACAAAATGAAATCACAAATTTCCTACAATAATCATAAACATCTCTAAATATCTTTGCTAATATAACCTTGGATCTGTTTAGTTCTCAAAAAATTACTGATCTCCATGTATGGAAATTTGAAATTTAACATTATATAAACTACATTTATCATATGGAAGATAATTTAAAATAACACATAAGTCTATACCTAAATAATCCTCCATTACCATTATGAAAGATAATGCAAAGTAACATGTAACTTTGCCATAAATTATTCACACATGCCATTATGAAAGATAATAAAGAAACCTCTTTATTTTGTTTCTAAATTATTCACATGTGTCATTGTACAAAGAAAAATGGAATATCTGTAAAATCTATATATAAATACCAAAATAAGCTACTGAGTATTCAATAATAAAAAGCATGTTTTTAAATATACATTGCTGCCATGGTTAAATTCAAAGTAAATTTAAATTTATTTGCCACCATGCATATAGACCAATCAAACATGCATAAATTATGATAAAACTTATTTTAATAAATTATTAATCATGTAAAAAAATATTAACAAACCACATACCTATAACACTGCTGATTTATTTAAAATTTTATTAATATTCCATGGTAATAAATTTTGTAAGCTTTTGGTAGATTAATTTATACACTTAGACTAAAACATCATGTTAAAACAATATTGATAAATCAATTTTTAAGCACTCGATGTTTATAAAAAATACAACTACAAATATAATTCTTTGTCATAGCAAATTAAACAATTTGAAGGGCGGCCCTGGTGCAAGCGGTAGAGCTTTACCGCCTGTGACCAAGAGGTCCAGGGTTCGAGCCCCAGCCTCTGCACATTTGTGCGGGAAAGGCTTGCGGGCTATTTCCCTTCCCCAGACCCCGCAGTTGCGGGAAGCCTACGGCACTGGGTATGCCCTTTTTTTAGCAAATTAAACAATTTATGTCATAGTGTAGGTTGAAACAACTATTTATGTAATTATAGTACCTAAGAGAGTAGTTAGAACCTATAATCTATCTTTTAATAGAATACACAATAATTCTTTTTTCAATGAAAGACATAAGTAGCACCAAAGTTTGAACTTAATTTGTAGTTAAAAAAATTACAAGAGCATACAACAAGAGTCGACATAACTTGATCTTATGTTTCAACTAATTCATGTTAAAACCCACATAGATAGAATTCAAAGAAGTAAAATGCATATAAAGTAATTGGTAAATTTGTCACATTGTAGAGTATCTAAATACATAGGTGTTGTATTAGAAAATGAGTAGAGAGAGTAAAGAAAACAAATTTTGATTAATTATACATACTAAATATATCCATAAAAAATTTATACTTACCATATACTCCTTGACATGGGAAGGATACAATGATAACAAAATAATATTCCCTCCATCCCTAGAACAAAATAGAAATCTTGTTTTTTTTAGAAAATAAAACAATCTTAGTTTAAGTAAATATATAAAAATATTTATGATAAGTAATATTGTAAGAGATACTGCATTGATAATGTATTTTTTATAACAAAACTATTTAAAGAATAAAATTTGATTTTTCCCATTAAATTAGTCAAACTTGGTATTTGACTTTGTTTTAGCATAGAGGGGTAATAAATATGCAAAATTTCTCCCTATTTTTTGTATGGAGTTCCCTAACTAACTCTCTGAATGCATCTATTTATTTGTCTACTACAATCCTCCTATTTTTATATAGGGATTGTATACAAGTATAGTTAAGAATCTTATTGTAATCCAAATGGAATACCTCTGAGTAAAATGAATAGGGATTCTAATCCAAATAGTAAAAGTAAAGAGCATAGATTTATTTCCAATTCTATATATATAATCTATGCACATACATTGTTTAGCATGATATGGAATTAGATTACTAAATCTATTGGATCATGTATGTAACCTAGAATCGGAAATAACCAACTTTCCATTCGATTCCCTATTCCGACATGGCTTATGATATAATACCCCGAGAAAGATGAATAGAGATTCTAATTCTGATCGTAATCCAAATCCAAATAGTAAAAACCAAGAGTAGAGGTTTATTTCCAATTCTATATAGTCCTCAAACAAGTTTGAATAACTCTTGTCTAGCATGATATGGAGTTCGATTTCAAAGCCTATTGAGTCATGTATGTGATCTGGATTCGAAAACATCTAGCTTTCCATACGAATTCTATTTCGACATGACTCGTGACTGAAGATTACATTATACTTTTTTGTAGACAATTTTTTAAAATAATTTTCCAATACAAATCCATGGCGAGTAAATGGAAAAAGAATACTAATAAAAAAAGAATAGCAATAGACTCCGTCACAAACTCCTCTGGTTTGTAGAAAAAAACAATGAGCTATATACGGTCTCCTCTCATTCGAGACATTGAAAAAACCATATATTTAGTTTAAAAAATAACAATATAATGAGTTGATGATGAAAAAAGGTTGAAAGAGATATAAAAAACGTAAAATATGAATAAACATGCAATGCTGTTTGTGTTGTATCAATAAAGGCAACGTATCATGTGCAACCCAGCTTCGTGTGCAACTTATGCATCCACCAATTAAGGCCACAAGATCTACATCCAACGTCTAAGATTTTTTTTCACTTAAACCCCTCCACCTAAATACACACGGGTTATCTTTAAACCGCACAGGTGGAGGGGTTTAAGTGAAAAAACCCTCAGACATTGGATCTAAATCTTGTGGCCTTAATTGGTGGTTGCATAGGTTGCACACGAAGCTGAGTTGCACATGATACGTTGCCATCAATAAATATACAATACTTTTGTCTTTGTTTTTAATTAACATTCGATTTTTCTCTCGTTGCAATGCACGGGTACGCGAAGTGAGCGGTTGGGTTCTTTATGGTGAAACCTACCCACTCAGTTTTAAATCTCTGATTTGACACGGGTGCTCGTATTTTCGTGGATTTATTTTAGATTTAACGATGATTGTTTTAGTGGTAGGCGTCCGTCAACATCGATGCGGCTATGATAACTTCGTCAGTCTCGAGATTTGTCGATCCAACTTGGTTCTTCGGAGGTACTTATATAGACAGGGTACATGTGTGTTAGTAGGTGTGAGTGTACTCTCTACACACGTTTGCTAATAAATAAATAAATGAAAGAAAGAAAAATCAGGGCTACCTACGTCATCACTCATGAGTCATGACTAGGAGTAGTGGTGATACAAGCACAGTATATGGACCCGCCGTACGTTCCTGAAATCGCGCAGTATGAAGTACAGTACGCATGACGGACGATGTGGATCCTGAGGATCAGCCTTGGAAAGACTCCGAATTAAGCATACTGTACTTATGTTTACCCTGCACTGACGATCGTGTACCTTGATACGGAAAGCAGCGAAACGATGCTGTACGTGTGGCGCCTTCAATGGCTGGCGCTCCCTGAATGAACTGGACTCGCTGCAATGCATCCTCTCACGATCACTAGTCGGTCAGCGTCACCGGCCAGGCCGTCCTGGCAATTTCGGCTGTGCACGCAACAAAGCCCCGTCAGGCAGCTGCTGCATGCTGCCCTGCCATGCCGCTCAAAAACTCCACACCTCCACGTGAAGGCGCAGATCGACCGGCGGGCAGGACAGACAGCACAGGAATCCCGGCCGGGCCCGGCCATCATGGTCGCCGGCCGGCGTACGGCGGCCAGCGATCAACCCACCAGTCGATCGGCTGCCAGAGGAAGAAGATCGCCTCGATCGGCGGATGCGGTGCCACGGCACTGTTGCGTGGCAGCAATTCGCGTACAAACTGTTGCTTTGCACCGGTGACAGTTGGCGGCCGATGCCTTTGTTTGTGGTCTTCATCACTTCTTCATGTGTTCAGTCAGAGTCAGCAGGGCCCACTTCTTCATGTGTTCAGTCGTCAGAGTCAGCAGGCCCCGGCTGGCCGTTCGGAGACGGTTCCGGACGGGAAGGAGGCCAACGCGATTTGGTCACCGGCCGGGGTTTAAGCAAAATTTTCAGAGTCTTGTGATTGCGTCGTTGTGCATAGAAACTAGCAACCCGTGGAAGTTTCCAATGCATGCATGCATGCATGGTTCAATTTTAGTGGAAAGTCGTCACTACTAGTATTGCCGTCGTCAAACTGTCAAAGTTTGCGTAGCTAGGGCCGTATGTGTATGTAATGTAGCGCCTACCATTTCCCTGGATACGTACAAGCAGATTGCCAAAACTTGTGAAAAAGACCATTAATTTCACCGTACTGCCGTGCAAAATGCAGTGTCGATTGCATTTGCCTGGTCACCCGCTGATATATGGGTGCCGAGGCGTCATTGTCCGGCAGCGCGCGCGGCTTGAAACGAACGGAGGAGAAATTGATTCTTCGTTCCGAGCCTTTTTCTATGGACACGGAAGAGAATTCTCTTCTAATGGCGCCGTCGCCGGTGTCACGTAGCCGGATCGGCAACGGCAAGAGAGCAGCGATTCTCAGAAATCTCTGTGGAGCCTCGCTCGCTCGCCCTTCCATCGATCTCATGCATGTACATCTTTATTACTGGGCAACAACGACCTTGATCGTGCCGTTCTTTGTCATATATGTATTCATATTTTGTTCAGTAGCACGTATGTCGTATGGCCTTGTGGATTCGAATTTTGATATTGTACTGAACATGACATGCAACTTGCATTGCCAGGGAGATAAAGGTCTGCAACATATATATCCAAAACGAAATCCTTTTAGTTTCCTTGAAGACAAAAACAGAGTGAGGGACTTTTTTATAAAAAAAACACACATGATCTCCAACGCGCAATTCGTAATCTTTTTTTTTATCACATATGTATGTATACAATTCGAAAGCTATGGCTTGTAGGACTGCACTTGCACGAAAAAACAAATCTTTTCTTTTGTCATTGCCGATGGCGGAGTTGATGCGTTCAATCTCTCTCTCCCTCTCTCTGCTCTCATTGGATGCCGTGTGGACACACATGCAAAAAAAATGCTTGTAATTGTAGTATGACTAGAATTGGATACACTCATTGTGACAACCAAAGAATTTGGAAATCTAGAAAGAGGTGGTCACGCTCCCAATCGATCAAGACAAGCAATAATATGCCCCTGAAAAGACAACAAATGATGAAACGTTGGTATGGGATGTAATGGAACACAATAATTGGCCAGGAAATGTCAGCTTCAATAGGCCTAGCTAGCCTTTCTTTGCTTTCCTTGTCCTATGAAAACTTATGTGTGTGTACAGGTATCCCCAACTATCATTCCTTGAGAATGTGTGTGCTAGTCCAGAATTGCCCTTTTGCTTCTTCACGGTATCTAACATGGTCACCCACATGCAGTCTACAGCTCCAGCTGTTTGGAACTGCAAGTCTGCAGCGTGGCAAGGTCATATAAGCTACTAGTACCTGTTGACATAAAAAACGTCTCATCTGCGAACACCTCGGGTTTATACCCGAACTCGATATCCAAAGGTGTGTCAGTCGATTTGACCAGTTAATCGACAAGGACGATAACTAGAACAAGCTTGAACGAGACGACAGCGATGCGCCCGGACGTCAAAGCTCAACTTGATCAAAACGTGGAACTTGCGAAGACAACAGAGATCTTCCAGATGCAGCCCGTCGAGACGTCGTAAGAATTCGTAGATAAACTTATAGCTAATGCGAAAAAGTAGATGCTGGAAAAGTAGGACGAAAATAATAGATTTGTTTGATTGTATTGTATATCTCTCATACGGGCCCTAGGTACATATTTATACTCCAGTAGGAGGAGTTGTACATAGACACGACTCATACCTAAACAAAACTCCTATTTTTAAGGAAATAAATGACTCGTGCAAGAGTCGGACTCAAACTGATATAATAATACTGGTATAAAATCACCAGTTTCCTTATCTATTCTCTTCGCGATGACACTTTCCATCGGTAGATTTCTTTTCATCCGCAACCTTCTTCCATTACAATCGGCATCTTTCCACTGACGTCAGCTATTTTCTGCATCCATCGGCAACATTTCTGATCGGCAACGTTTTCCTGTTTCCATCGGCAATCTCTCCTTATCGGCAAACACATCTTTCACCCTTAACGCGTCCCCAATCAATTTCACTACCGACGACTTCCTCTGCCTCCATCGGTAACCTGAATAGTGGCATCTCGATGCCGATGAGGAACAACGTTTACCTTCTTGCCGATCAGCGCACTCAGTTCAATATTGACCTGTACGAAAAACGGTGTCAACACATGCCCTCCAATTTCGGAGTATAAAATATCTTATGCGCCGAAATTTGCTCTGTTGTAATCTTTCCCTCCAAAAATGCTTACGTCATCATCTTGATTACCGCGCACCATCTCCGCAAATTACCAACAACTCCTATAACTGAAGCGCCAACAGTTACAAATCCCTCGATCTCCGCGAAAATCCATCGCGATATCTTTCCATACCTCTGCCCAGTAAAAAGAAAACTTGAAAATGCCCCTTGACTAGGCCTATAAAGATTACCATCTGCTTTCTTTTTTACCCTAATCTCACATCTTTATCCGCATTCCAAAGGCGACCCCGAAGAACACTCCGGCAATCTACCGGCGGTTTCCCCCATCAAGAAGCACGATCCCTCGCAAGAACTCCTCCAATGGCGATCAACTTCACTGCTTCCGCGGTAATCTTCTCTATTCCCTTGTTGAATACACCGCAATTTCATCTTTCTGCATCGATTTACAATCCCCCTTCCATTTTTCTCTTTTCTGCCTTTTTGGATCTCCAGGAGGTGCGCAACAAGATAGTGATTCCTACCGATCAGGAGCACCTCTGATGTTTAGGTCCAATGGGGAATGCCGATCCAACCAATCTGATTAATGCAGAAACCAACCGCATCCCTTTTAGATCTGAGCATTTCGACCTAGGGTTATGGGCAGACACATTCCGTTCTTAGCCTAATCCTACCAAAGGGTGGAAGAACTGATACCTCAGGATAGCTAGATCACAACAACTATATTGGTCAGAACGCAACGTCGAGCAATGCATTAGGATGTCCATTGACGATATGGCCAAGAACGAGAATATGATGATAGTTGCTTCTTACTTCTGGTCCGATACAATGAACACATTTCTATTCAGACACGGACCAACCACCCCCACACTTGCCGATGTACACATGCTCATCGGCCTCGACGTCTCCTCTGCCGATCTTGCTATTCTCTTCCGTAGGAAGTCCGAGCATCGGGTAAGCACCCGCAACATCGGAGGTTGGACCGGATACATCCAAGAAAACCAGAAGACCGGATCGGTAAACCAAAGGGAGCATGCCACCTTCCTCAACATGTGGTTGGAAAAGTTCGTCTTCTGTGGCAGAACAGTCGGACCCACCAACATGTATCTCCAAGCAGCAGAGCTCCTGACAAGTGGAGGATTCCCCCTTGGCCGATACCTCCTCGGTTCAGTTTACCGTCTTCTACACCAAGTATCGGAGAAGCTACTACTAGGCGAACCCATCGGTAATCTTGGAGGCCCCTGGTGGTTCATCAACCTGTGGCTGAACGCCCATATGTACAAATGTCTCCAATTTGACCTGTTCAGCCAACAGTTCCCAAGGGATATATCCGAAGACTATGTCTTTGATGATGACGAATCGACAACTCGCTCCCCACTCAACTTCGGGGAAGCTATAATAGTGCTACCAGGAACCGATGCCAATGTTGATCAATTTGGCATGTTCTTTCAAAGGATCTACTGCGGAATCCTCGCTGCAGAAGGAGTTTGGTGGCCTTATGTTGATGAAGATAACCGATTCCCCATCTCCTTCAACCTTACCGACGGGAATATACCTCAAAATGAGGTAATAATGAAGGCTACCCTCATTCCCCGGGCCATCCCAGTCAACGTCGTTGGGACCGGGAAGAACTCTCACCCATCATACGAGCTCTACTATCCATCGGCAGCAGCAAGACAGCTAGCATTCGGTCAACTGCCGATCAAGCTCAGCTATGCCAATGTGATAAAACCAAGAGAGATCATCTCCAATGCAATGGACTGGAATAAAATTACCACTCTCTCTCCCCATGCCGATATGGCCAACATCGACTTGTCTTCTTGGGCACCGACATCTTTCATAACCGAGTCATACAAGTCCTGGTGGCAAGAATGGAAGGACCAACTATTCGCTCCATCATCGCACTACTATCGACACTTGATTGATGTCGATCATGTCATCCCCGACGACGCGGTAAGTTTATTCCCGATACCACTAGTTCATTGACTTTCAAAGATACTAGTAACTAACCCTCTGTCAGCAGGTCAATGATCCAATTCCCAACAAGAGTAAAAGCCGCAAGTATTTCAATTTGCGACCGATGACCCTAATATCAACAATCGGCAGCAAGGCCCCTCCATTGGCTGCTCTTACGCATCGCAGGGCAATCCCTAAGGTCACCATCAGGTCTAGACCACTGCCAACCAATGATGTTGTCACTGCTGCCACTACCTTGGCGCAGACCTTCATGGTAATACTTTACTTGCTTATACCGATTGTAAATTTTCACCGGTAATTTCACTCTATTTTTTCAATTTATACTAACCATCTTTCTCTGTAGACAACAAGCTCATCGGCAATCATCCCAAGTGTACAAGCCACTCGACCTGCCGATGCCCCCCAAGCACAAGGATCAAAGCGCCAAGGCCATTCAAGTGTTGTTCCCAAACCAAAACGTAAGAAACTATCAACTCCTGCTGCACCTACTCAAGCTCCTGCCAATATGCCAGCACCAGAACCAGTATTGGCAGCTATCCCCGAACAGCCACAAGCTGAGCTTCCCGACCAAGGGACAACACCGTTGCCGCAAGAGATGGCCGCAACAACAGAAACAATACCGGCATCGGCATCAGCACCAGTACCAAACGAAATTCCTGATCAGGGAACAACAGTGTCGCCACGGAGGTCGGCAACAGCGGAGGCAGCGTCGGCACCAACACCAGCGCCAATCGTACCTCTTGCCGAAGCAAGTTCATCGGCAACATTTGTCAATTTTCAAGATACGGTTATGTCAGCTGTTCTGCCGAGTCCAAGGCGAGAGATCCGCCTAAAAATGGTAAACTGACCGTCACAAACTTGCAAAACTTGTAATCGGCATACTCTAATCCTCTTCTTTTCAGGCCCAAGATTCCCCAAACAACCTATTTTCCTTTGGTGTCAATATCCCAGATGAGGACGAAGAGGAAGAAAGCTCTGTCCTGCCATCAGGTACTATATCGGCAGAAGTGAAGTCCAAACTCGAAGCACTGCTATCCTTATTGCAGTAAAGCACTTTCGAACTAGTCCAAGACTCCAACGCAGTAAGGATAGCCTTCAGAGAAGTTCGAAACCAACTGCCTGCCGATGTTGAAGAACTACTCTTCCAAGCGGCATTTCTCGAGAGTCGGCAGCTACAATATCAAAGAGCCTCGCGGCGCATCGCCGATAGAGCTGCTCAAGCAAAATCTGCGGAGGAGATATTCAAATTCAAGCAAGCTGCGGACGAGAGACATGAAGACATCGGCCGCCTGGAAGCTTCTGGTAGCGTGCTTGAACAAGAGAGCACACATCTATCGACGCGAAAAGAAGAACTACTAGCTGAGTTGAAGAAGATTGATGAAGCTCTAAGTGCAACCAGCCAAAAGAAAGCTCAACTCCCTGCTGCCATCAAAGTTTTACAACAAGAGAGAGACGCCAACGCCCGCGAAGCCCTTCTGTTGAAGAGAAATCTCAAGCCAATCGAGGGTTCTGCCGATGATGACGCCAAGGAAATAGAAGAAGCAAATCAAATTCGTCTGCGTGCGATATCATCAATTCAATCCTTGTTGTAATTTGCCATGTCGACAAACTGTAAACTTGACAGCTGTTCTTGCCTGTAATATAACGTTAATATGATTTCTGCCGATGTTTGGTATGATACTCCTCCCATCGGCATCTATACCTGTATTGCCTCACGCATCTACCCAGATACTAGGATAATATTTCTTTAAATATTTACCATTGATTGCTCTGGGAAACGCAACCCCTTCAAGGGTCTCCAAAATATAGGCATTACCAGGAGCAGATTGCTTTATCCGAAAAGGACCTTCTCAATTAGGAGACCACTTCCCAAACTTTGAACTCTTAGTCCCAATCGGTAAAATCAATTTGCACACCAGATCGCCATCGGCAAACTCTTTCGTTTTCACCTTCTTGTTATACCACCTGGCAACCCTATTCTTATTCTCCTCAATACTGATTAGGGCTCTCAACCGATGACCTGCTAGATCTTCTAACTCATCCTTCATAAGGGTATCATACTCATCGGCTGTTAACTGATCCTGAGAAAATAACCATCTGGAACCAGTTTTAATCTCCCAAGGCAGGACAACATCGTGTCCATACACCAACTGATACGACGAAACCTTAGTAGCACCATGACACGCCATCCGATATGCCCAAAGAGCTTCATTCAACACCGTATGCCACCTTCTAGGGTTCTCTTCAATCTTGCGCTTGATAAGCTTAATTATTCCCTTATTAGTTGCTTCAGCCTGACCATTAGCTTGAGCATAATAAGGAGATGAATTCAAAACTTTAAACCCCATACTGGTAGCAAATTCGTCAAACTCCCCCGATGTAAACATGATTCCTTGATCGGTTGTAATAGTCTGAGGAATACCAAATCGGTAAACAATGTGTTCTTTCATAAAATCTATCATATTTGCAGATGTCACATTCTTTAAGGGGATAGCTTCAACCCACTTTGTGAAATAATTGGTAGCAACAAGTATGAACTTATGCCCTTTATTCGACGGCGGATAAATTTGACCGATGAGATCGATGGCCCATCCTCTAAACGGCCAAGGCTTGATTATAGGATTCATCGCCAACGCAGGCGCCCTCTGGACATTGCCAAATTTCTGACAATCTTGACACCCTTTGAAGTACTTAAAACAGTCCTCAAGAATTGTCGGCCAATAATACCCATTTCGCCTAATCATCCACTTCATCTTAAATGCCGATTGATGCGCTCCACATACCCCCTCGTGAATTTCACCCATCAACCTCTTTGACTCTTCTCCGTCAATACATCTGAGCAAAACTCCATCAATCGTCCGATAATATAATTCGCCATCAAGGAGCACATACTTGGTAGCTTGAAACCTTAACCGCCTTTCAACTTTCCTAGACGGATCTCTTAAGTAATCGGCAATCTCTCTTCTCCAGTCATAATTCAAAACTTTAAACCCCATACTGGTAGCAAATTCGTCAAACTCCCCCGATGTAAACATGGTTCCTTGATCGGTTGTAATAGTCTGAGGAATACCAAATCGGTAAACAATGTGTTCTTTCACAAAATCTATCATGTTTGTAGATGTCACATTCTTTAAGGGGATAGCTTCAACCCACTTTGTGAAATAATCGGTAGCAACAAGTATGAACTTATGCCCTTTATTAGACGGCGGATAAATTTGACCGATGAGATCGATGGCCCATCCTCTAAACAGCCAAGGCTTGATTATAGGATTCATCGCCGACGCAGGCGCCCTCTGGACATTGCCAAATTTCTGACAATCTTGACACCCTTTGAAGTACTTAAAACAATCCTCAAGAATTGTCGGCCAATAATACCCATTTCGCCAAATCATCCACTTCATCTTAAATGCCGATTGATGCGCTCCACATACCCCCTCGTGAATTTCACCCATCAACCTCTTTGACTCTTCTCCGTCAATACATCTGAGCAAAACTCCATCAATCGTCCGATAATACAATTCGCCATCAAGGAGCACATACTTGGTAGCTTGAAACCTTAACCGTCTTTCAACTTTCCTAGACGGATCTCTTAAGTAATCGGCAATCTCTCTTCTCTAGTCATTGGTAACCGTTACCGATGTCATCACCTCTTGAATCGGCTGATACCCGAAGCATGTTGCGCCAATCGGTTAGCTTCTTCGTTGTGCAACCTGGAAATGTGTTGTGCAACCTGGGAATGTGCTCAAGACGGTACTCTATGAATTCCTTCAACAATTGCAAACACTTTCCATGGTACTCAATCAAAATATCACTTCGGCATTCATATGTTCCAATCAACTGATTGATTACCAACATAGAATCGCCAAAGACCTCAAGTCATCGGCACGTACATCTCTGAGCAACTCCAACCCCTTCAGCAACGCCTGGTATTCAGTCTGATTATTCGTCGAAGTAGCAACAATCGGCAATGAGATTTCATACTTTTCCCCTCGGGGTGAAATCAACACAACGCCAATACCTGCTCCTTCCTTACATATGGAACCATCAAAGAATAGAGTCCAAGGAGCAATTTCTACGGAATTTAGCGCACCACAATGTTGAGTAACAAAATCAGCCATCACCTGTCCTTTAACTGCTTTAGCTGACTCGTATCTTAGACCAAATTCTGACAGCACCAAAATCCATTTGCCGATCCTCCCGCTCAAAATTGGCATTGACAACATATACTTAACCACATCATCCTTACACATGACGGTGCATTCGGCCGATAGCAAATAATGCCTTAATTTGGTACAAGAGAAGTACAAACATAAACACAATCTCTGAACGGTCGAATACCTAGTTTCAGCGTCCACCAACCTCCTACTCAAATAATAAATCACACGTTCTTTCCCCTCAAATTCTTGAACCAAGGCCGACCCAACAACACCATCATCGGCAGACAAATACAATCTGAAGGGTTTCCCATGTTGAGGATTCACCAGATATTTCTTAATTTCTTCCAAAGCCAATTACTGCTCCTCTCTCCATACAAATTCTTGACCAGCTTTCAGCTTCAATAATGGGCTAAAAGATTTAATCTTCCCAGACAAATTAGATATAAATCTTCTGATAAAATTAATCTTGCCGATCAAAGATTGCAGCTCAGTCTTGTTCGTAGGAGCAACCACCTTGTTAATCGCATCAATGGATTTTCTGCCGATCTCTATACCCCTTTGATTCACCATGAACCCTAGGAACTGACTTGCCGATACGCCAAACGCACACTTATTCAGATTCATCTTAAGTCCATGCTCCCTTGTGCATTCCACAATTTTTCGTAGATCGGTAAGATGTTTTTGAAAGTCTTTGGATTTCACCACCACATTATCAATATAGATTTCGACCAATGTGCCGATATACTTATGAAAGATAAAATTCATTTTTCTTTGATAAGTAGCACTGTAACACCCCGGGTGTTAATCTTGTTAATCTCTTAATTAAAATTTGACCATGTCATCATATGCATTAAGAATCTTTCATTTGTTTGAAAACCTGGCTATGCATTGAACTAAAATAAGTTTAATTGTCTGTGTTTGATCAATTGTTGGTATGCAGGTCATCTTTTCAAAGTCTAAAAATTTAAAAATTAGAATCCAAACCCTTTTCTCCGAGGGGGTGGATTAAACCCTAATCACGATTTTCGAAATCTATAAAGTTTTTGCTTGTGGTTGTTTAAGAAAAGTTGTAGATCTCAAAGTTTTGAACATCTTTCGTGTTCAACGTTTTTCTTGAAAACCCCTGGAAGCTTGTGCATTTTTGCAAAGAGCCGCAGGGTCAGTTCTGTCCTTTCCTCGAGCAGCTGCATGGCAGGGTCGTTCTCGACGGTGCCCGACGCCGACACCTGTCCAGGGACTCCCGTCTTGTCGAGAGTACGTGGCGAAATCACGGAACCCGTTGTCGTCTTTAAAAGCGGGACGCCGTCCTCTCTGCTTTCCTTTCCACGCCACTGCTCCACTCTACTTCGCTTCGCTCTGCTTCGTCTCCGCCGAGCGCTCCACCTCCATCGTTGACGAACTCGTCCGAGCTCGTTAGCTGCTGCCAATCACTCAATCTTTCGTCATTGCCTTCGCCTTGACCTTGCGCATCTTAGGGGTAAGTTTGTTGAAGTCGTCGAGCCTGTCTTCGTTCAGTACGGATCTGTCTTCCTCAGCTCCGACGCAACCGCCGCTGCTCTGGTCCGTCTTCGATCGAGCTACGCAGGAGCCGCATTATCTTTTTGCCTTATGTTTCTTGTTCCTTGTTCATCTCTGAGTATTGTCGGGTTCTCCGTTTTGCAAATGGTGGACCACAGCTCCGGGAATATCTTCGTTGTCGCGCAGTCCTTCGTCTCCGCCGGCGCGTTCTCCATCGACGGTCGTCTCTGCTTCATCTCCGGCCACGCTTGCTAACACTCCGTGACCAGGGTGAGATCCTCGACCTCTTCGCTGTACTCGTTTGTCCTTGTATCGAGCCTTAGCGCTCTGTCCTCGAGCGCCGCCGCTGTTCTTGTTCGACGCCGCGGTGTGTTCGTCGCCTTGTCGTTGTAATTGATCTTTTTGAGATCTGAGTCTTGCGCTAGCTTCGCCTAGCCGTCCTGAGTCAGTCTCGAGGGGTAGTTGCCCTCGAGCGTGTGCGTGTTCTCTTCGGCGCGTGTCAAGCAGTTTCTCCGTTGACCGCCAGTGCTGTCATCGAGGGTGTTGCTTTTAGCTCTGTGTTTGTTTGGCTTGCGCTTCGCGTTGTTTGGGGGCCGCTTAGCTTGCTAGAGTTGTTGGTTGTTTCGATCGAGGCCTGTGTCCGTCGGCATGTACGTGCGGTCGAGCTCAGTTCACCGCCATGGTCGTCGACGAGGTTGGCTGTGTAGGTTTTAGCCTCGTTTCTGTGGGCGTTTTGCTCGCGGTTGTCTTCTGAGTCTGTGATCGAGGCCTAGCGTCTCTGTTCGAGGCCTAGTTGTGTCGATCGAGGCTTAGCTTCTTTGATCGAGTGTCGATCAAGGCTTAGCTTCTCTAATCGAGGGTCGGTCGAGGCCCAGTTTCATCGAGCCAGGTCTTCCTTCGTCGATCGAAGTCTCGTTTCTTTCGATCGAGGTCTGTCTTCGTCGATCGAGGCCTAGTTTCATCGATCGAAGTCTCGTTTCTTTCGATCGAGGTCTCTCGTCAGCGATCGAGGGTTAGTTCTTCGATCGAGGCCTTGTTTCTTTCGGTCGAGGTCTGTCTTCGTCGATCGAGGCCTAGTTTCCCGAACGAGGCCTCTCTTCTTCGATCGAGGTCTGTTCTCGATGGTGTGCGATCGGTCGAGCCCCGTCCGATCATCCGCACCCTCGATGAGGTGTCTCTGAAGGTTTGTTTGAGTCGTGGCCTACCTTGTTGGGTTCGGCTCGGCAAGCCGAAGCAAGTTCGAGGTTCAGTCGTTCGGTTTGGTCGTCGACGGCGACTCGCCGCCGTGTTTTGTGGTTCTCGACGCCACCGCTCGAGCCTCTGTGCCGCTGATGGTCGAGTCTCAGCCGTCCGAGGGTCTTGAGTAGAGTTCTCCTTGTTTCCTGTTTTTAGTTCTGTAGCAATGCCCTGTTTAGTTATAAAATGTTTAGAAACCCCAATAACTTTAGGCCTTGAGTGATTTTGGATTATTTGATACATATGGTCATTTGTCCAGTGACAAACACAAGTTGGACATGCTCGATGTAATGTTGTTTGCTCAGTTCCTTTAGGTGTAATCTGTTTTAGTCTTCTCTTAAGAGCATGCTTGTTTGTGTTAAGCATCATGTTTACTATTCAAGCATCATCTAAGACATGTCATTTATATCGTGTAGATTGTTCGTTGGTTGGGTTGGATACCTCCAGTGCAGAGGTCTTCTCTCTTGAATCCGAGCCCGAGTTCGTTTATCCCTCCAACCAAGGCAAGCCCCGGTGCATTCAAACACTTCCTTGTATTTAAGATGTTTGTTTTAAATACACTTATGTTATACTATTGCATTACGGTATTCAATCAAATTCCTACTTGATGCATAGCCTTACCTTGAATTATTTATTCCTGTACCTTGATACTGTTTTAAAAGTACGAATGTTGCTTCATGCTGCTTAGCAATGCTTAGACCGATAGAGCCAGATGATTTCCTATCATCTGCGAGAATAGGTGTAACCTGGTTGCTTCGGCAATGGTTCTGTTTTCAAGGAGAATAGAGGATTGCTGCGGCAAACGGCTATGTCCTCTTGATGGAAGTAATAATCTGAGACCGGGCGGACACGGTGTTGGAGAGCCACCAGATGTGGATATCTGGTGAGCGGGTTCTTTCCGCCTGTGTCGATTAGGAACCGTCCGTTGATGCATGACTAGGGTTGTGACTTTGGAGTACTTATCACATACTCCGGGAAGCTGGACTCTGGCTATTCTCGCTTGAAGAACGGTTAACCCGCACTGGGAGTGGAGAGATGGCGAGAGTAGTGTGTACCCTCCAAGTTAGCGAACTGGATGGAGGTGTACTGTGCTCTCGGGTGGCGGAACCCCGGTCTTGGCGAGAGGATCCAGGGAAAGGTAGTCATATGCGTGCTTTAAGCGGCTGTATATGTCGTGTGATAGGGAAGCCCCAGCTGGGATAAACCGGTTCGAATCGTCGTGTTCCTCGGATATGGAAACATGACCCTGTTTTCTTCTTCGTAGTAATACACTTAAACCGGATACTTGTTGGATCCCTTCGTGGATGTTTATTACCTTGTTATCGATCATACATCCAGGTCGATACTTGAGTAATCTTATGATAACATAAATGATTTCAATTCTTTTTATAAAATGCTCATTTAGGCAAATTACTTGATTCTTGCAAACCACACCTCGAATCCTATGACTTGCATACTGTTTTGTCCACCAAATACTTTTCTTTATCGGATAAGTCTTGTGGAGTACTCCCGTACTCAGGGTTTGTTAACCCCTGTTGCAGATGAGGATCACAACCCGGTTTGTGTGGCTCCTTGCTGCATGACCGTGGTCAGTGTAGATGAAGATGAAGAATAAACTGTCTTTGCTTGACTCTTGGGCAAGAGTTGCTCGGTTGTCTGCCTTTCATCTATCAGTAGCTTGATGTATCTTTATCGTATGACACTAAGTTATGTTTCAAAACTTATGGTTTGTAATATGACTTTAAATTTCCGCTACTTTGATGTAATATAAAAATTTCGTATTACTTCTGTCATGATTGTAATGAGGTGATCCTGTTCGGAAAGAGGTGGATGACCCGCTGCAAAGTGGCGACACCTGATGGGCTAATTAAGATTTGGATCATCTGTTGGAGATTAAGTTGGTTAATCCTGACAAGTGGGCCCTATCTTCAAGCCGAAAGTCATCACGATCCATTCAAATAAACCGACGTGGCCTGGACATCTAAAAGCAGTTTTAGATATATCTTCTTCAGCCATGAATATTTGATTATATCTAGCGTTACCATCCATAAAACTGATAATCTTATGTCCAGCAGAGGCATCAATTAGTAGATCGGCAACCGACATTGGATAGTCGTCCATCGGCGTAGCTTTATTGAGATTCCTGAAATCAATACAAACACGAAGTTTTCCATTCTTTTTATATACAGGAACCACGTTAGAAATCCATTCGGCATATCGACATTGCCGAATAAATCCAGCTTCGATTAATTTTGTAATTTCAGCTTTATTATCAGGCAATACATGAGGATTGCATCGGCGCGCTGGCTGCCGATGTGGTTGAAAACTTGACTTAATAGGTAACCGATGTTCAACTATTGATCGGTCCAAACCAGACATTTCTGTATAGTCCCAAGCAAATCAATCTTTATATTCCTTTAACAAATCAGTTAACTATTGCTTGCATTGGGAATCTAACTTAGCACTAATAAAAGTCGGCCTAGGTTTACTACCATCGTCGATGTCTATTTCTAGCAAGTCATCGGCTGATGTGAACCCCTGTCCAAGTTTTCCATCATCGGCGAACTGATCCATTAAACCTCTTCTTCAGAACCGACTGCTTGGATCGGTGTAATTTGGTAATCGGCCACCTTGAGGAATTCTGTATCCCAAGCTTCACCGGATATGCACTTAGTCTGCTCAAAGGTCTCCAACTCTGCCGATGCAACAATTGACGGGACTTCGCTTCGGACGACTTTAATCCTGTCTCCAACCCATTGCACAAGGCTTTGGTGCATCGTAGAAGGGATGCAGCAGTTGGCGTGAATCCAATCCCTTCCCAAAAGCAAATTGTAGGTCCCCTTGCCGCTGATCACAAAAAACGTTGTTGGCAAAGTTTTACTGCCGATAGTCAATTCGACACATACGGCTCCCATAGCTGGTGACACATTGCCTTCAAAATCTTTCAGCTTCATGTCTGTCTTGACTAAGTCTTGGTCACCTTTCCCAAGCTTCCTGAACATGACATACGGCATTATATTAATCGACGCTCCACCATCGACTAACATCTTTGACACCGGTTTCCCATCGACTTTGCCCTTGACAAACAAAGCTCTCAAATGCTTCCTTTCATTATCGGCAGGTTTTTCAAAGACAGCTGTCATCGGATCTAGCACTAACTGAGCCATATTAGCAGCTTCTTCTTCAGCATCAGTAGGTGCCATGAACTCCATCGACAACATAACAACCATATTGACTTCTGCCGATGGACTCCTTTCCTGATGTTTTGGCTTCCAGTCCCAAACTGGAAATCCTCCCTTTGAAGGGTTCTCACCATACTGCAGACCAATCCGACGTTCATGCTGGATCCTCCTTCTCTGAGTCTTCGTCAGACCCTTGGGACACCATTGAGGAAGCTTAGTCTTCCAAACTGGCTGGTACCGCTTCTCATCGTGCCGGCTTGCGTCGCCCCTTATATTTGGATCTCTAGAGAATATTCCTTCATCGGGTACCCTTGCATTAGCCTTCTCTTCGAGGTCTCCTCGACGGATATGCTTGCCAAGCCTATCGTGCACACTGAGCTTGCCCCCCAATCGATCATGTACTGATCCCTTTCCCCTGATCGGCCGAGCATAATCCGGTCTATGGCTTTCAAAGCAGGACCTTTTTTCTAACCGATCGGCGGGATAGCGTCCATTGCATTCAGGACAAATCTGTCTTTGATGTGTGGCAGTAATCCTTGGAAGGCCAAATCTGCCAACTGCCGATTGTCGAGCACCAGGCTGTAGCACTTGTTCTTCACGTCCCGAAGCCTTTGCACGAAGCCCTCCACCGATTCGTCATTACGTTGCTTCAGCTTGACTAAATCGGTAATTCTTTTTTCATGCACGCCAGAAAAGAAGTATCGGTGAAACTGCTTCTCTAGATCGGCCTAGGTAATCACAGAGTTTGGAGGAAGCGAGATGAATCACGTAAATGCCGATCCAGACAAGGATGACGAAAACAGTCTCACCCTTAGTTCATCTCTGGTGGCTGCCTCTCCACATTGGATAATGAAACAGTTGATATGCTCCATTGTCGATGTGTCATCTTAGCCAGAAAATTTTGTGAAATCTGGTACCTTGTATCGATTCGGAAGAGGAATCAAGTCGTATGCCGGAGGATATGATGTTTGATAAGAATACGTATTAACCTTAGGCTTGATACCGAACTGTTCTTTCATCACTTCGGCGATCTTATCGGCCCAGTATGTATCTTGATCCTGCCGATGCGCAGGCTGGACATTCATCGGCTGGACTATTTGACACACCCCCTTTTGCCTCTGTAGTGGGTAAGCTGGCCCAATTGGCGCAGGCGTAACACCACCTTGCTGAACATTATGCATCGGCTGACTTGCCGATGTATATCCTTGGGCACCAACTAGGGTGTATTGGGACACCGCTGGCCGATACACCGATGTCTCATTCTGAACGATGGTCGGGTAAGGGTATTGCTGCGCCCCTATTATCTGGTACCCAGATTGCACCACCTGTTCTTGAATTGGACCGGCCCACACAGGGTTGTGGGTTACCGGCATGTGACCTGCCGATAGTTGGCAACTGCCCGACGTCTGCTGTTCCTGCATCCTGGAATAGTCAGCGAATGAGCCCCCTTGATGTACTGACATCCCGGTTGGAGGGTTCGCTATTATCATAGGATAGTTTATAACTGTCCTATCCTGTTGCATCGACAACACATTTGCCGATGGTTGCCCGCAAGACATCTTGGGTATGACCATCTGACAATTCCCCGGCGGCGCCTGCATGTTTGGAGCAGACGCAGCTTGATGCATCACCGGGCTCATCGGTTGTGCCGATGTCGCCAATTCCACAGGAGCCTTTCCCGCCGCATTGTCTTGGATCAACTTGGCGTCGGCAGACGAATCTGGAGGCATACCATACCCCACAAGTTAGTGGGAGCCGACCGGTTCGGGACCACCTGTCCTGATGCTGTTGATGCCGTTGGATCGATGCTTAGCCGAACGACGCTTGTAGGGCTTGATCTTGTCGGTGTAACTTCATTGGAAGAAGGATTTATAGGCTGGAACGCTGGAACCGCCGATGAAATTGTAGCAGATGCCGACCCAAGTTGATGATACGCTGGACCGACATACTTAGGTGGATGTCCTTCTTTGAAAGATTACATGACAGCATTATACACAGTATTGGACCACACCGTAGAGTGGTTAATTAATGCCTGATTTAACGCGGTATTAATCATGTCTTGTAACTTACCAGAATTGGCATCGAAGGTGACCTGTCGTGGCAACGGCGGATCTTACTTTTGTACTGCATCGTCACTCCTGTTTAGGCTGAAGGATTTCAGATACAACTGTTTGTACTCCTCCATAGCCTGCTCCATAGCCCGCTTTTGATCATCTTTCAGATCTGCTTCGGAGACATCGATGACGTTCCTTGGATTGACGTCAGTAGAATCACCTATGATCGTAATCAAGAGATATATCTAGGGTCCCACCGGGTGTGCCAAAAGAGGTGTTGACACAAAAAGCGTCTGATCTGCGAACACCACGGACTTATATCCGAACTCGATATCCAAAGATGTGCCAGTCGATTTGACCAGTTAATCGACAAGGACGATAACTAGAACAAGCTTGAACGAGACGACAGCGATGCGCCCGGACGTCAAAGCTCAACTTGATCAAAACGCGGAACTTGCGAAGACGATGGAGATTTTGCAGATGCAGCCCGTCGAGACGTCGTAAGAATTCGTAGATAAACTTATAGCTAATGCGAAAAAGTAGATGCTGGAAAAGTAGGACGAAAATAATAGATTTGTTTGATTGTATTGTATATCTCTCATACGGGCCTTAGGTACATATTTATACTCCAGTAGGAGGAGTTGTACATAGACACGACTCATACCTAAATAAAACTCCTATTTTTAAGGAAATAAATGACTCGTGCAAGAGTCGAACTCAAACTGATATAATAATACTGGTATAAAATCACCAGTTTCCTTATCTATTCTCTTCGCGATGACACTTTCCATCGGTAGATTTCTTTCCATCCGCAACCTTCTTCCATTACAATCGGCATCTTTCCACTGACGTCAGCTATTTTCTGCATCCATCGGCAACATTTTCGATCAGCAATGTTTTCATGTTTCCATCGACAATCTCTCCTTATCGGCAAACACATCTTTCACCCTTAACGCGTCCCCAATCAATTTCACTACCGACGACTTCCTCTGCCTCCATCGGTAACCTGAATAGTGGCATCTCGATGCCGATGAGGAACAACGTTTACCTTCTTGCCGATCAGCGCACTCGGTTCAATATTGACCCGTACGAAAAACAGTGTCAACAGTACCTCCATTCGAGATGACGTTGCGACTATTGTTTTGTTGGATACATGCACCCTCTCACCTTGAGGTGTGACTGTGTGAGCAAAGTGATGGAAACACAACTATACAAAGTCAAGACGGAAGCAAAGTGACCTAAAACAGGAGATAAGCACTGGATAATAACCAATCATCAGACGCAAAATGTTTCTACGACGACCCGGCCGTCCGGCGTGAGCATTGCTAGCACCATGGGCCGAGTTTTTCGGCCTACAGTTTGCAAGGGCTAAGCCTAAAAGAGTTGAGCTGAAGTATTGTGGGCTGAATTGAAATTTGAAAGTGCCCGTAGGCCATGGCCCAGTACCACATATCCACCATGTATATGTTCTGAAGAAGGAAATACATGTGACATGCTAGACAAATTGATGGTACGGTGGGCATTGGCAGCCGCACCATTTGTACATGTTCTGAAGAATCGGCTAGAGCAATGCTATAGTTTTCTTGAGGATCTAGGCGGATAAACATTATCAGTGAGTGTCATTCACACCATGTTCTTCATCTGAAGAACCCAAATGAGCAGGTTCAGAACCATTGACACCAAGGTTGACATGAGAATCTCCAGATCTGTATGTAGCCTTCGTGATTAAAATTTATATACAAGTACTCCTATGTAAGAGGCGCCACAGTTGTTGCCAATTGAAATAGAAGCAGTCAAGCTTTCCTTACCAGGACTAATGATAAAGAGTATAAGACCGATGAAGACTCAGGAAACGGTGGTCGGCTCAGTAGACAACGTCTGCATTTCCATTTGCCAGTATGATGCGTCACTTGTTTGCAAGCAGCTTTTTTTTAGATAGAGGATAGAAACTATCCGACTTCATCTACTCGTGAGTAGAATCAGACCAAACTATTACAGCATTAAAAAGTAAAGAAAGAAATTGACTAAAGAAAATACATCCCCAACAAGGAGTTTGAGTAGTTCTACGCGACCTCTGTCTTCCACCATGATGTCAATTCCACAAAATAAGATCACCAACGTCAAGACGAAGCCGCCAAACACGTTTGTCAGACCTAATGAAGGCACTGAAAACGTTGAACACCGACCACCATTGAACACCATTGAAGATTGGATGCTTCTTCCTTAGCAACAACACGAAGCACTTGGTGTAGATGTCCACCAAACACCGAGCTGTTACGCCATCGAATGCCACCTCCGCCTTGAGCTGAACACTGAACAAGATAACCACACGGGAGAACTGCCCCACCTTAGCGATCAAGAACTTCGACGACGCGCCTACGCCATCGTCGCCGGCCCGGAGAAACCAGCCTAGATTTTCACCCAGTTATTGAACGCCTGCAGACGCAGCAGGGGACGGACTGAGCAACGGCTTCAATGACACCTTCAACAAGGTATGTGGCCCAGATAGTTCCACCGACGTCGGCCTGGTGTAACACGCCAGACAAGGTTTTCACCCAAGCCGTCGCCACCATCGTCGACTCTGCGCCTGACCAACGTGGAAGACCGCCTTCACCGGAAGGCCACCATCAGAGATGCTCAGAAGGCGGGCACACCACCAATTGCACCACCCCTGCCCACTGGACGTCAGAACCGGCAGAAGCTCAACTGCCTTTACCTTAAAGAGAGATTGGTTCTTTAGAGCCCCAATGAGATATTTAAGCACATGCACATGCGTCGATCCTATATTCTCAATTTCCAATCTCTTGCAATTGCAGCCGCCCATTCTCCTTTAGTGGCATACATCATTCGTCATTTCTTGTTGTCTGTGTCTCTTCAAATCTCAGCATTGATCTCAACCGATTTAGGCTTTGTTTGGATACGCATGTATGTATTGCTCTCAAATCATATGGGTTGAAGTGTATTCAAACTAAATTCCACTCTAAATCATGTGGTTTAAGAGAGATACATGCGCATCCAAACAAGACCTTATTGATGGATTTGTGCTTGCTGCCTGTTGTCGGTGTCTCTTTGTTATCGATCTAAGTGGATGTAGTTATAGAGCCACGCTTTGCTCCTTCCCACATGTTCGTCCACCTCAGCATTCCTAGCAGGTGGTTGATAGAGCCATGCTCTCTTCCTTTTCGTTTGCACATATTTCACTTGAGATCGAAGACTTTATTTTGATGTTGTCAAATTCACCTCATGTGGATTTATACGAATTTGACTACATCTAAACAAGGACTAAGCATTCTCAGTTAATGTATTGATAGACCCACTACATTTGATGAGTAAATAAATCCAAATAGGGAACTGCTCCGGTACTCTCTTTTCTAAAAACATTTCACCAATCTCAAAGCAGCCGATTAAAAATTAATTATTTTCTATTTCAATTATCGCCGGAGTTACGATTCAGCTTAGCCTGTCCAATCTAGCTGGCTAGCCTCCAGCCCAGCCCGCCCTCTCTGCTCAGTGTCGCGAGCACCAATGGCTAGCGGCCTCTATTCCTCCCCATACTCCCACAATCCCATTTTATCGTGCGGCAGCAAGCAGCAGCTTCCGCGGCGCCGGTGTTGCCTTTGAGAAAGAAGGCGTTGGGGACCATCCCCGGGTGGTTGTGCACTTGTGCGGCGACAGCGTCGCGCGCGCCAGGAAGCAGAAGACGCTAATCTACGTCACTACGTGCGTGAGGAGCAGGGGCAAAAGGCAAGGCCACACACGTGGTGACGCCGGGACAGGATCAGTACACACAACCGATCACAAGCTCCGGCTAAACAGCAGCCCTGCTTAGCAAGAAGTCTGGGCACCGGTGTATGTGCACGTAGGTCGATGTCGGGTGTCATGCTCTGAATTTTGGGGCTGCATCGCACCACTAGATCGAGCTAATACCATAAAGCTTCGGGCATGGCATGACGAATGGGAGGGGTGGAGGCGCCGGCGTGCTGCTCCGCGGCCAGTGGCACAGTTGGACGCCTCCGATCCTCCGGCCGGTGGTCCGATGTCTATGTCTTTTTCCTCAACGACGACGGCGCCACCGCCGAACCTCCTTGCCGCAGCACGCCAAAATAAGATCGCGATTGCCATCTCTGTCGAACTAACAGAGCAGAGCGGGCCGGCTAGGCTTGGGGCTAGTTTGGACAAGCTAAGCCCAATCATGACCCAGACAATAAATCAAATAGAAAATAATTATAACTCTTTAGATTCGTGCTATTTTTAGAAGAGGGAGTACCGGAGCAGTTCCCATCCAAATATTAGATAAATTACCCGATGCACACATACCAATTGTCAACTGAATGTAGTTAGACTATGCTCTCCCTATTAAATGGCTAATTTTAATAGCTCCGCATATCTTTCTATTCTATCAAAAGAAATAAAAGGGAGGAGGAAAAACACTAATAATAACTAGATATTTTCACATCATTCCACCTCTAGAGTGGCTAGGACTTTACACGTGATTTGGAACCATTAACTTTACGTGGACCGGGTGACTTTTCCCAAGCTCTAAAAGATTAGGAGGATGGATTATGAATTGTTGGAGAGGGTTTTTTTCTCATCCAGCTAAAATCAAGGATTAAGAAGGGATTTAGAAAACACTGAAGATGCTCTAAGCATAATGTTAGCTTATAACACACAAGAAAGAACAGACACAAATATCCTAAGGACCGGTCCTCGTGGTTCTCCTATCTCTATCCGTGTTCGTTCTTCACAATGATTCCTTCCTATCCCTACTCTAACACTAAACCCTTGATATTCTTAAATAGACGATTGTTTCACAACAATGAATCACACAATAAACTGGATTGCAAATTTGGAAGAGAGGGCAAACCCACCTCAGTCGCAATAACTAAACCCTTGTTTTCTTTATAGACATTTGCTCACGATGAATGATGAGGCCAAAATCATCAGTCGCAATGCTCCTACGATGACCCGGCGTGAACATTGCTAGCACCATGGGCCGAGTTTTTTTGGCCTACAGTTTTCAAGGGCTGAGCCCAAAAGAGTTGAGCTGAAGTATTATGGGCTGAATTGAAATATGAAAGTGCCCGTGGGCCATGGCCCAGTACCACATATCCACCATGTATATGTTCTGAAGAGGAAAAAATCCAATTTTTCTCCCTGAACTTTGGTCGGCGTCCGTTTTTCCTCGCTGAACTATGAAACCAGAAATGTTTCCTCCTTCAACTCTGAAAATCGTTCGTTTTACCTCCCTGAGTGGTTTTGCATAGTGGTTTTTGTATTTTTTCTTTTTTATTTATTTCGAATTTTGTTTTGAAAAATCATATTAAATCATAAAAAATCATAAAATGAAAAATTCAATTTTATTGGGCTCCACATGAGTAGTTCTATACAACGAACATATAATATGATATACTTCAGTACAAAGTTTTTAAACTAATTATAAAAAGGTATAGATTTAAAGGTACTATAAAAACTGTATACTAAAACATATCATATTATACATTCACTATATAGATCTACTCATGTGAAGTCTAATAAAATTGGAATTTCCATTTTATGATTTATCTATGATTTAATACGATTTTCTAAAGATTTCGTCGAAATAAATAAAAAAGGAAAATGTCCACCGTGTCCATACGGAGAAGCGAGAACAGGAGAAGAGATCTGTGCAGTTCAATTTCTTTATATAAAACGAAGGTGAAGCTGCAAAAATCCTCCGATTTGATTGAGTTTGACCATCTCACTATCTCAGTGTACAAACAGAAACAGTAGCCGCAACTGAACCCCGGGAAAAGGTAAGAGTAAAAAATAAAACCCCACGCCGCGACTCTGTCTTCTAACGCCGGATCCTAATCCGCCATTAACGCTCTCCGCTCGAGAGCTCGATTCCTATCGCAGAGGCGCGAGTTCCCCGTTCTGTTATAAACCGGCGCCGCGGCCTCCCGTCCTCTCCTCTCCTCCAGTCCCCCTCTTCTTCGCGGGATCCGAGGGGCGCGCGCTTGCGTCAGGTCCGCAAGAGTGCTCACGTGCATCGCGTGCTCCAAGCACCTCCCGGGCGGCGCGCCGCCGCTGCGCGAGCCGCCGGAGGAAGAAGAAGACGACGACGACCACACCATCGCCGGAGGCGGCGGTGAATCGGCGACGATGCCCGGCACGAGGCAGGCCGTCAAGTCGCTCACCGCCCAGGTTGGTCGCTGTGCTTGAGTTCTTGAAATGTCCCCCCTTGGGTGTCGAGAATTGAAATCCAGGGGTTGTTCTCGGTGCCTTCATGATTTTCCGATCATGAAATGGACCAGGGTTCCAATCGCTGTTGGCTTAGGCGGAGTGGCAAAATTCGTTTTTTTTTTGTATGTGTATCTGATCAAATGTACCTTGCCTTGGCCTGGGAGAAGCAGAAACTAGTACGGATTAGGCATGCTTTGGGGGGTTTGAGGCGTTGGAATGGTTGAATTTCTCCAAAATCTCAACGTTTTTCGGAACTTTTGGTAGAAAATTTGCTTTGGCGGTGTGAAGTGTGAGTTGGACACTACGATTTTTTTTTGCGAGTGGGGACACTACGATTGATGGGAGATTTTCGTGGGTGTCAGATCAAGGACATAGCACTGAAGGCGTCGGGCGCGTACCGGCACTGCAAGCCGTGCGCTGGCACGTCCTCCCCGGCGGCGTCTCGGCGGCAGCAACCGTACTACCACGGCGCGTACGCGGAGTCCGGGTCCGACCGCTTCCACTACGCGTACCAGCGCGCCGGCAGCTCCGCAGCATCGACGCCGAGGCTGCGCACGGGGGGTACGATGTCCAGCGGTGACATCACGCCGTCGGTCAGCGCGCGCACCGACTTCCTCGAAGGGGACGATGAAGAGGAAACGGCGGCTGGCAGCAGCGAGGAGGATGAAGCGAAGGAGTGGGTCGCCCAGGTAGAATCCGGGGTGCTCATCACCTTTGTCTCGCTGCCGCGCGGCGGCAATGGTCTGAAGCGCATCCGATTCAGGTGAGGTCTCTCTCATTTGTATCAAACATTTGCTTCATTGGTGTGCCAAACATTTGATTCATTGGTAGAACAACTTGGTTGATACTTGCAACAGATATTAGTGCTTACAATTCAATAAATTTGGTTCAGATTTTTAGTTTATTTTAGTTGGATGTTGGGGGCCTTCCCCTTCTCCATTGCCCAAGCAATCAGAAAACATAGGTTTGCGTATCTGCGATGCAGAATTTTGTGCATTCTGCTTCGTTTATTTAAGGAAACTTGTTCCTTCTGTTCCTGAATGATTTTTCTTGAGTTCCAGGATTGTTTCATAAGTTTCCATGTGGAAAACTGAGGAAGCAAAATGAGTAATAAAGACATTGGTCCCAAAAAAACTGAAGTGTCTAATCTGGGAAAAATTTAAACTTTGATCTTGTTATCTAAATTTGGAGTTCCAAATTCCAATGAACCTTTTGTTGAGTATTGGTTTGATCTTTTTAGGTAAATGAGCCAAGTTTATGCTTTATCTTGCTTTTTTCCGTTGTTGTTTTGTTCCTTTTGATCTTTTCCACCTTTGCTTTCATGAGAAGGTTGGAATTTGAAAGAGGAAAAGAAAGGAGATTATCCACTAAGAATAAATGGAGAAGGAAGGGATAAAGACATATCTTACCTTTCAAAGAGTCCAATAGAACCTCTGATTCATCACTGTCCTGAACAATGCGTAAAAGACATCGCTTTGGGCACTCCTATGATTACATGAGTTAGAATTAGAAGGAATTTTTTGAACAATGCACAATAGATTTCTAAATTTTAGGGGAACTGTGAGAATCTCAACACCTGCAACTTCTGTGGATGACTGCAGTCCTTCTGCAATTCCAATATCTCTCTTTTCTAGACATAAGTTATTTGTGTATTCCAAAGAAAAAATATTCTACTTGTCTCCGCCACCAAGAAATTAGAAAAGGCACATATAAGATGTTTTGCCATCAGATTAGTGTTTAATCAGCGCAGGCAGTTATAAGTGTGTCTGTACAATATGGCTTGAATAGGTTAGTTAAAAAGCCCACGGAAATTTGCTATGTGATCTCTTATTTCTCAAAGCATCATGTGTTCGTTTCTGACAAAATTTCCATTCTTCAAATGGTACACTGTGCATTTGAACTACATGGATCTAAGGGCATGATTCCTACAATGAGCATCTAGTTAGTCACTCACATGCTGCAACAGGACAGTACCTGGATCTGTCTGCCAGAAAGCTAATAGATTTGTACTTCTAAATTATTCATCAGAGCAGCAAGTAAATGCTACTTACATTTCAAACTCTACTAGGTAGAATAGCTCTGAAGCCAAACCTTGCACATTCGTGCTTCTATGAGTCCATGCCATACATTTCACACTAGTTTTTTTCTTCCTGCTCTATAATGAGATTATTAGGTTAAGACAGTAGAGGACCACCATCTAGTAGTCTTAATGGAAAAAAATTAAAGGACAAAAACTGCAAGTACTGGTTGTGTTTGTTCATTGTCCTTCTGTAATAAAGAAAGCGTAGCCTTGCTTTGGTATCTCATTATTCTAATGGGGTCCCCCACCCCCTGCTTACACGGGGAGCCAACCAGCCTAGATAATTGGATTGGTGGCACTTCTTTGGCTATTTTATTTGAAGTAGTGCTGGCTTTCTTGTAGATCTTGTAAATGACTCCTAGAAACTTGATACATACATTATCAATGAAAAAAGATACCTGTGAAATTTATTATGATATTCTGAACTTTTGAAATGGTTAAGTTATTTTTTTTTAGATTGGAATGTATTTCCGTATTAGGAATGTTATGAGAGAAGTTCCTCGTAGCACGCTTCTTTGATTACTTGCCACCAGTAATGTCACATGGGACGATAGCGTAATAAAAGATTGTTATTCTATTTGGGAAAACGAACTGAATTTAGAATGTTAATATGGTTCACTTGTAGCTATCTTGTGGTTTAAAAACAAATCACAAGAGTTTCTGAGTGTTGGTGCTTTATCTGTAAACATGAACTGTAAGAACAATCATTCTTATCACATGTGTTGATTAGCTCAGCAGAACTCAACCAATCATACTCTAAATGAAATGCCCACCAATCATCCATTGATAGTTTGTGTAAAGCTGAACACTGGTAGAGAGAACAATTTTTAGCTGTTCGCCAACAGGAGATTCTAATTCCTAGCTGGAAGAGCAAGTTGGCTAGTAATTTACTTCTTTTCGTAGTTCATATAATTTGTAGGAATGGATGGGTATACCTGTATATGAGCATTCTAGCATGGTCCAATATAAACAAAAATGCTCACTTGCTCAATATGGTTTAAGATAAACAAAAATATGTTGCTGCACTAAATAAGAATTAGCTTGCATAAGTTTAATGATGTTGGGACAAAATAAGGAGACCGACAAGTTTATCTTCTGTTGGTCCAGTATGGTCCTTTCTCTTCTTCGCTATTTACTTTACTATATGCTTGCTTCTTGTTTCAGGTGACAAAAGTACAAAACTAAGTGTTTTCTGTATGATAATGACAACTTACCAGTTTCTGTTATGTCTTTCATGCATGGACTAATGCATAATAGCCGTGAAATGTTCAACAAATGGCAAGCACAAAGATGGTGGACTGAAAATTACGAGAAGGTCATGGAGCTTTACAACGTTCAGAAGCTTAGCAGTCAAGCTGCTCCTCTCCCAAGCATTCCAGGGTCTGAAAATGAGGTAAGAGCCCTTTTGAATCACTTCTCAAGATGTTCTGATTATTTGCAGCATGCCTTCTTATATTATCCCCTGCTGTGTCATGGCTTGCACTTCATGCAGAGCTCCAAAGACGATAACCCAGTTACTGCTCTTAACAAGGGGGAACTACTACATACTAAGTTACACGGATACGGATACGCGTATCGGTATCGGTATCGGTATCGGTATCGGTATCGGTATCGGTATCGGATATGGATACGCCAATATCCCAAACAACCCGATACGCGGATACGTTTGATATTAAAAATAAAATAAAATAAAATAGATAAAAATGCAAATTAGCAGTAGGTATGAAGGTCTCAAATAGCAGCGCTCAAATTGGGAGACGTCATCGCAGCGGAGATCCTAAACAAGATGAGACAGAGATGGAATAAGCCTACGAGACATCAGCTACCACTACGATTCTATTAACTGAAGCAGAGCTGCAAAGGAGAATCAGGAAGGAGAATGAAGGAAGCCAGGAAGGAAGCTCACCGTCGCAGCCTGGTGGGCGAATTGGCAGGGGCGAAGCTCGTCGCCGGCGAGCAGGGACGGACGGTCGTCGCCGGCGGGCGGCAGACAGCTGGGAGCTCGCGGAACGGCGTCACCGCGCGGGGAGGAATCCCGCTGCGGGCGGCTGCGGCTGCCGGCGAGCAGGACGGTCGGACGTCCTCGCCGGGATGCTCGTCGCCGGCGAAGGCTCGTCGCCGGTGCAGCGCGCGGCGGGCAGGCTGGCGGCTCGCGGCGTCACGCGGTGACTCGCGACTCGGCTGGCGACGCGATGCGGCGCGCGCCTGGGTGCTAGGGCAACGGATATCTGTCCCCTGTTGGGCCAGGCCGTATCCTATAATGGGTCAGGCCGTATCCATTTACACAGATACGTGTATCGGAGTTTCTCAAAAATTAATAAAATAGGATACTCCGCCGATCGGACGTGTATCCGTATCCTCGGATATGCGATACGCGTATGCCTTGGAGTATCGGGGTAACGTAGACTACATACTTCGCACAGACCACTAAAAGGTAGTGGAGCTATAGGATATTCATCTTCAGATTGTCTTCAGCACCAACCCAATCATCTTGGCAACATTTACCGCCAAGACCGCTACCTTGGGCACCAATGCTATGATTCAGTTGGACTGGCATCAACGCCTAAGTTATCAAGCATTAGTGGAGCAAAGACAGAAACTTCTATGGACGCATCTGTGTGGACAAGCTCATCCCCTGAAGAGGTCGATCGATCAGGTGAACTTTCAGCCTCCGTTAGCAACGCAAGTGACCAAGAGAGGGAATGGGTAGAAGAGGACGAGCCTGGTGTGTATATTACTATTCGAACTTTGCCTGGTGGCATCAGAGAACTACGTCGAGTCAGATTCAGGTTTGCTGATTTCTGCTTATGATCATGGCTTTTAGATAGGCTGATATTAGTGGGTTTGTGAACAGAACTATTATCTCCCTCCAATTATTATGTGCTCATTGAGAGCCTGGACAAAGATATTGCTACTCAATTTGCAAACTAAACTGGTATCAACCATAGTATGAATGAGATTTTAGTTTGCATTATTCATCAGATTTTAGCTTACTTTTAAGAACACATTGGCTGATTATAAAATCAAGAACCTCTGTCCTTTTTTGATATGGTTGGAGAACTTACTCTTTTCTGTCTGTTCTTTGTGCAGCCGAGAGAGATTCAGTGAGATGCATGCCAGGTTGTGGTGGGAAGAAAACCGAGCGAGGATACATGAGCAATATCTCTGAGAGAAGACTTGTCAATTGCATTTTACCATTCGCTACTTCTACCATCATAGAAACATCTCTGTACATCGGGCACTAACATCGGGTCATCAGGTTTGCTACTTGCAGGCGCAACAATGACCCTGGGCTGGGCAGCTAGCACCGTTTGCATTGCATGTATGACAGGACTGACAGTGGACATCGAGGCTTTTTTTTTGTGTCTAACGTTTGCTCTGTTTGTGTGATATTCACATATTTTCTTTTTCCTGCGTTGTCGTTAGTCGGTCTGGGTAGACGGTTATGTGAGAAAAAAAAATGAGCAATTGTACCTTTTTATCAGCCATAAGTTGCTGTTTTGGAAAACAAAACTGGACAGATGGCTTCATGATAATCACCAAATTGACGCATGTTTTTTTTTAAAAAAAAAAAACTGATGGCTAGTCCAAGCATGGGTACTAGTGATCCTCCGGATGTATAGTTATTTTCGTGCACCAAGAACAGAAGCTTTGAGAGAGATTGTTTATGTGCATTAGTCTTAATTTGTATTGGATCTTATACAGTACTCCCTTTATCCTAAAATAACCACACATTTCGCTTCTTATTTGCTTCCCGAGGAGTGACTTTTTTTAATGATACTTATGATAAATATTAATATCTTTTTATCTATCTGGTCAAACATTAAAATGTTTCACTCATCAAGAAGCAAGATATACAGTTATTTTGTGGTGGAGAGAGTATCATCAAAGCTAGTATAAACATATGCAATGTCTTTTGTTTGGTTGTTCAGCACAAACAAACTATATTTGGTAAGATTTTGTTTGGTTACTTATATTATATTGTGTTGCACGTAGTCACCGATATGTGCCAGAAGGCTTGTGTTCTAATCTTGGTGAGGAAGGTGAAGGGTCAATGGCTTCATCAAATCTCTTAATCTCTGTTTCAATGTTATTATTGTTTTTTGTTTGTTTCTTTATGCCATAGTCTTTTTTTTTTCTAGACCCCTGTATTTCTGCTACTCTGTAATTCTGTTTTGTTTTTTTTAAAAAAAAAAATCATCTGTAGAGGCGAAAGCCCCTCCAGTCTCCTCAAAAAAGTGAAGAGATTGCACTTTTGTGTGCCCCATTAATATTGATTTGTGCAAAACTGCATTGACTAATGTGACTAAATTTAGCGTACTAGATAATGTTGTATTAAGCTTTAAGCAACGTGCAGGCCTGTCTAAGAGTTTCTTCACGAGAACCAAACAAGAGCAAATTGCACTACACAAAGTCTGGATATATAGACTAATGCACCTAATCGATCGGACTGTTTAATTCTATGCATATCTGAAAGGATCAAGATGTCCAAGAGAGGAGTGAATTGGACTCTTTTTAATTTCTAAACAAGAATTAAACCTATAAAGAGCCAATTAACCCCCTAGTGCCTACCGCTTGTGTGTCCTAACTAGAAAGCGGTAGCAAGTCAATAGAAAGCGAAAACTTCCTATACAATTCTAGTATGAATTGAAAGACAAATGTGGAAAGTAATGCGGTAAGAAAGAGCTAGGGAAAGAGATGCTTGACACGGCGATGTTTTGCCGAGGTATCGAGGAGTCGACACTCCCCCCTAGTCCTCGTTGGAGCACCTCGCAAGGTATAACTCCCCCTCAATCCCGCGCAAGGGATGAGTGCTCTCTACGGGTTGATTCTTCGCCACTCCGGCTCGGTGAATCGCCCACAACCGATCACAACGTCGATGGAGAAGGGCCGCCGACAATCGTCCGGCGATCACCTTCCTCCAAGCACCACCGGACCGTCTAGGTGATGTCGATCACCAAGAGTAACAAGCTTCGATCTTCGTTTGACTCACTCAAGCTTCACAACTAGAGGATGCACACTTGAACTCTTGGATGAACTAGAGGAGAGGATGGATGAAATCGCGAATCACTCTCTCACTCTAGGGCTCTTGCTCTCTTCCCAACCTTCTCAACAAACTCAGCAACTCAAATGAGCAAATGCGAGGTGGGAGAGAAGTGTGAGGAGCTATAAATAGCCCCTCAGAAAACTAGCTCGGGCTGACAACTTAAGTTGGTGACGGACGCTCCGTCGCATGCCCCAATGGCTAGTTCTGCACAAAGTTTGGGCGACAGACGCTCCGACGCCTAAGTGACAGACGCTCTGACGCCCTGCCCAACGGCTATCTCTGATACGATTTCCCAGCGACGGACGCTCCGTCACAGGGGCGACGGACGCTCATCCCAGCGTCCGACGCTACATTCTGGTTCGGGCTGAAAACCACTCTCACTGGAAGGTCGACAGACGCTCTCCAAGCGTCCGACGCTTGACCGACGGACAGCGTCCGTCGAACCCTGAAGAACTTAGCCAGAAAACACAGCCACTGGAAGGCCGACGGACGCTGTGGACTTAACCACCCAGCGTCCGACGCCTTTGTCTGACGCGACGGACAGCGTCCGACGCCTCCGTCAGGAGCGTCCGTCGCCCAGAAAACAGGCCTCTCAACTTCGTTTTTCGTCGCGATGAATATGGAAGATGTTCTAGGCTATCTTATGGTCATCATAGGCTTGCTTAGAGTTAAGGAAGACAAGTGTGCACCACACCTAGTTCAGAAGCTTTCCTAAGTCAAGCTACTAGTCTCAACCCCTCTTAATAGTATCGTCAAAGATCAAATAGAATCCCTATCTATTTCTAAGTGCCCTTCATCACCTTATGACACTTAGCCTATCATTCTAGGGTCTTCATCATGTCTCTTTGAAATCCGAAACGATATCCATCTTGGGG
Source organism: Microstegium vimineum (assembly GCA_022036555.1). NCBI lineage: Eukaryota > Viridiplantae > Streptophyta > Magnoliopsida > Poales > Poaceae > Microstegium > Microstegium vimineum. Next base: position 38,634,440 of record CM039135.1, read on the forward strand.
CTAGGTGATGACCATTAATGCCCATTCGTTTTGATCACCATGGCTAAGCTACGCATAGCCTCTGCAAAACACATGTTAGTCATAATAATCGCTAATTGTCGTTAATCACCGAAACCAATTAGGACCATGATTCTTCAATATCTAGGTTAGTGAACAAAAGGGCTAGTAGTAAAATTATTTGTGCAAATAGTTCAAGAACAAAGAAACTCAAAAGGTATATAAATATTCGCTGTTGATGTTTGGAGCTATCAGACTGCGAATGTTCTGAGCACATTAAAAACCCAGAAAGAATGCAATGTTTTAACAAAGTAAAAGGATGTTTTAGAAGGCAGCATCTCGAACTATTGATGGCTTGAAAAGAGAAAAACCTGAAGCCAACCATCTTCAGTTTGCATGCTACCTGCCTACTTCGATACTCTTTAATCTTTATGTCTTATTTGGTTTCCATAAGTCAGGTGACTTATAAGTCATGACTGTTTGATTTACAATGTCTTAAGTCATGCATGATAGGGTGGAGTGTGATCCCCAAACAAAAAAGATGTGCTCCCATTTAAAAAGAGGGTGATTTATAAGTTAGGAAGTGTTTGACAAAATAAGTTACTTTTTTTACTTTTAGACTTATAAGTCACCTAACTTATGTTGACAAAATAATGCCTTAAACCTTTTCACAACCAGCTGCTATACCAGAACTGGAAAAACCGATGAAGCGAAAAGCACGAAACCAGTGTGCTCCTCCCAATCAGGGGTCGTAGGAGAATTTACTTTGGGCAGATTAATCATATTTTGACCCTGTTTGGATTGGAGGGACTAGTGACTAGTGACTTCTATATAGTAGTCTCAAATAGCAGCTCCCTTGAGACTTCTATATAGTAGTCACTACTAGTCCCTTTAATAGTCCAAATGTTTGGTAAAATTGGAACTAATTAGTAGTCACTAGTCACTGGTCCCTCCAATCCAAACAGAGTCTCTAGACTAGCGGATTTCCATCTTCACCGTCATCATCATCGTCTTCATCTTCTCCATGGCCGTTTCCGCTAACCAGCGGCACGTGCCGCGGCTCCTCCTTGTAGAGGCTGCACATCCGGTGGTAGAGCACGACGTACGGTGGCGGACAGGCACCAGCTGAACTGCAGGTTGACGAGCGCTTTGGCGCGGGCGAGCGCGCCGCCTTCGTCGCGGCACCGCGTGACGTCGTGCCCGTCCTCGCGGCTCAGGACGCATCCCTTGGGCAGGAGCGCCGGCGTCCACAGCATGACACCCATGGCAACGAACCGGACAGACGCCCTGAAGCACCAGGCTCACCGCGAAGCTCCGGGGCGCCGAGAACCGTCGTGGCGAGCGTGATGGCGACGACGCGCCCTGCAGGAGGAGGTGGTACTGGCCCTCCACGCCCACGTGGTCCGCCGAGTGGAGTGGAGGTGGAACAGCATCAGCTCCTGCGCGAACGCCGCGGCGACGGCGAGCTGGAACACCGCGTCCCGGCACGGCGCCCGGGCGCGGTCGAGGAGGATGGCGGCCGCGGGCGAGATGGACGCGTGCTCGAAGTTGTGGAGGTGGTCGGAGGGCACGGTGCCGTCGTCGTCCAACGGCTGGTGCCTCGCTGGGCCGACGACGAGCTCCATGAAGATCGGATGGACGCGACGGCGCCGGCGATGACGAGAGTGAGCTCCAGGTGGTGCGCGCCGCCGCCGCGCACGGGGAACCATACGGGCGCGACGTAGGAGCCGGGACGCAGAAGGAAGAGCTTACATCATAGAGATGCCATAGGCCGACCAAGGAAAAAGTATAATCTCTAGATGTAGCTGTAGAGATGCCATAGGCCGACGACGATGAAGCCCACTCCCGGTGCCCATGACTCGCCGGAGTTGAGTTGGGTCCCTGACTCCCTGTGCTTGTTCTCCGGTGTGGGCGTGTAGGAGAGCAAGGCAGCAACCAGCAAGCGATGGTGTGGCGTTTTGTGTGTGAGGTCTACTCGCTCTGTCTAAAATAAAAATCATTCTTGTTTCTCGATAAATCAACTTTTTAAAACTTTAACTAATTATATATAAATTTTTTTAATATTTATAATACATAATTAATATCATTATATATATTACTTTCATAATAAATTTATTTAGATATATAAATATTGTATGTATTTTTTACAAATCTAGTTAAAGTTAAAATTTTTTGATCTACACATATTTCATAGCATATCTATTCAACGTGTAAAGAATATGGACCATGACAAGAGTTTAGTGATTTTGATAGTTAATTATGAACAATATAATTTGGACTAACAACGTGTGCTAGTATATAAGGTAAGTGAAGAGATCTCAAGCAATCAAGTTGAAGATCTAAAGCATGGCCATATAATTGGCATGTGAAACATATTACCAATTATTTATTTGGTCATGTTTCCTCTTACCTCAATATGTTTTTTCTATATTTTTGTCAAGCTTTATATGTTTTTAACTTTTTAGAATCTCCCACAACTGAAAAGCATAAAAGGAAGACAATGTTATGGTGCGGTTTTTTTTCGTTCTCGAGAAAGTCTGTCGTACGACCTGTGGACAGAAGTAAAGAAAACGCAACAGAACTAAACAAAACACGCTTACGGTGTCGTAAATTTTTTCCGCTCGCAAGCCGCCCCACTTGCGATCCCGCGGCCTCCCCCCTCCCTCGCTAGTCAAAAAGAAAAAGGAAACTCGCGAAAGGGGAAGGCGCAAGTACGGAAGGGAAGGGAAGGGAAGGGAAGAGAGGCGGCACCTCGGCTCGCGACCTCGCCCCCATCGCTGCCCACGACCTCTCCGCGACGTTGATCCCGGCGCTCGGTCTCCTCCTCCATGCCGCTGTCTCCACCCACGCCTACCACTGCTTCCCCCGACGTCCGCGCCGCCGCCGCCCCCAAGGGATCCCTGACGCACGCGACGCCACCGCCGAGGGGGCTCCACGAAGCTTCGAGGGCGCGGCGCTCTCTGAAGCCCCGATCCGCTGCCAGAGCGCCGCCATCGTCTTTGCAGCGCCGCCGTCGTCCTCGCCTCGCCCCGATCCGCGGCCGGAGCAACGCCGTCGTCCTCGCCCCGCCCCGATCCGCGGCCGGAGAGCCGCCGTCGTCCTCGCCCCGGCCCGTCCACGGTCGAAGCATCGTCGTCGTCCTCGCACGGACTTCCGAAGCCAGAAGGGGCGGACACCACAGCCGTGGCCTTGACGCGCACGCCGACTTCTTGGATGGCCTCTCGTTGCAGGGAGGTGGAGGAGAAGGAGGGAGCGTGGCGGGGCACAAGACAAGAGGAACGGCTCCATGGATAGGACCACGACCAAGAGCGAGTTAAGGCCTTCAGGGGCTGTGCGGACGCGTCGCGTCCCCCTGACTGCCCGAAGCTGGTCTGCATCCCGCCTGCACCATGCGGCCGCCGTGCTGTCTGTCTCCCGGCTCCGCCGTCCAGCATCCCAACATCGTCGCAGTGCCGCAGACGCGACGCCTCCCTTACTGCCCGAAGTTGGTCCTCATCCTGTCTGCACTGTGCGACCGTCGTGCTGTCCGTCTACCGGCGCTGCCGGCCTGCATCCCAACATCGTCGCGGGGCCGCAGTTCAGCAGGGGCAACAAGCAGCAAGTGGCTGGGTTTGGTGCCGGACCGGCTCTTCATCTACAAGGCCTCACGCACGGACGGCATTCCTGCAGAACTTGGTCACAGCAGCCACTCCGTGCTGGAAGTAACAGGTACTGCATACTCCCCTTCCCTGGAAGCTAAGCTATGTGATTGGATCTATGAAAATGTGATTGGATCTCTGAAAGCTACTGCATTTGAGCAGCTGGAACTGACAGAGATTAGAGGGACCATGGGATACAATCATACAGGGCTGTGTGGATGCTAATAAAAATATCTGCTTGAATTTTAATGAATAGAGTTGTATTGTGGTGGTGTATATGTTTCTGTCATTTTGCATCTATTTTGGGATGAGGGTTAAATATAATATTGGGGAACTTAATTAATTTGCAATGCCACGACACAGTTTGCCAGAGCTTTTGCTTCCATATTTTTGGGTACCTGTGACGCTTTGGTTCATGTGATTTTTCAGATCTCAAAATGAAGCTTCTTTTTCATAATTTAAATTGATTATGATGGTGTTATTGTAACATCTATTACGATTGTTTTTATCTTCCATGCTAATTTTTGTACAAAGACATCTCTCATCCCGATATGACTCACTGATTCACTTTGTTTTTGTGACATGGAACATATTTCAGTACTTTGTTGAGGCTGGAGCGATTGCAGTAAGGCGCAGGTGACTCCTGCCACCAAGGTTCATATAGTATTACATTGCCATCAGCTTTGGGCTCATTAACTTCTTTACGTTAACTATGTGTTGCAAATAACAATGCTCTGAAGCACCTCCAGAATCTCATAGCATGTAACAATAGGTTTGTATCAGAATTCACCATTTTCATGTTGAGTGTTGAAAAGAGCATGTATGGATGGTTTGATAAATCAATGTCTTATGAGTTTTCATTGAGACTTGTCTGCTGACAGCTATAACTACATAGTGTTAATTCTATTTTTATTACAACTTTATTATAATTACTTATGTAACCAATAGAGTACATTTGTAGCCTAGAAAAAATGGAACACTTTAGTCAGTTTCCGGTTTCTAGCGCACTTCGTAGTTACTAATAGTTTTATGCTTCAGTAACTAAGCAAGCAGGTCGAACTACTTGTGCTACTCTTTGTGTGTCGTTAACAGCTTGTGGTCTCATGTGCTACTCTTTGCGTGTCGTCAACAACTTGTGGTCTCAGGTACAGGTATGCCAACGAACACAATTTTTTTGTTTGTTTGTAGAAATTTGAAGATCCACTTCATAAAAGGCACTGACTTCTACAATCAAGATTTTACTCAGATTTCTTAAAAAGAGGTTCTTAGTTTAGTTCTTGGCTATATAAAATAAAACATTTTACTGATAATACTTTACCTCTGTATTCTTATCAGCAGGTGGAAGATTTGTCTTCATCTTTCGAAAACACAAATTTGTGTGCCTAAGAAACCGTTCTTATCAGCAACTGTGTGGCCTCTCTCTGATTTGGCATTCATGTTCACCACTTCAGAATAACAGGGGTGTGAGTTTATTGGAGCGAATCTCTTCGAAGGGCCAACTTGCAAGGTAGAAATGCTCACGTTAATTCTATTCCTTCATTTCTTGGTCTGTTGTTGGATGTTAGTGCAGTGATACTATGTTTATATATCAGCATCCAAAATGGGGCAGTAGAATCCAGTGTTTGCTGAAGCGCACTCAAGAGACATGCCTGTTTATTTTCCTTCATAGGGATAATGTTGTATTATTTACCTAGATTGGTGCAAATAAAATATTCATATCAACTGACTTTTAGTAGGCTGTAAACCATAAATATCGAAATCTGATTATTACATGCGCATCTTATTGGCCATGCAAATGGATTTTCATACTACCAAAATCCTTCACAAGCCAATCTCAAGGTAAAGTGAAACTTCATGTGACACGATTTCCTAGGAAAGTTGAACTTTTTTGCCTGTTAAAACTGAAGCAAGTTTGGGACTGTATAATCTCTAACCATCATGGTGATGGCTTTAGCCTACCATGTTAATACTGTGATTTTATTTCGCACAGTGAGGTTGTCGACCTTGCTTTTTTCTGTTTCTTGGCTGTCACAATGTGCTAGATGCAGTTTGAACTGCCCAACTGTCCAACATATATTTTTAAAACTTCTCTTATATAAATAATGCCACATGATTGTGTTCTTGACTGGGACTAGCTCGCAGGAAGCACAATAATCAAACCAGTACCTGCCCTTGTCATTCACATAAGCATGATTACATGGCGTCAACCAAGCAATGCCTGAGATCAGAGTCTGCCTGACCAGGTAATTCCTTGATCATTCACAAGCAACTAAGAGACGCTGGTTCGTTTAAAAAAAACTAAGAGGCGCTGGCAAGTTGCCCGGGGTCCGAACCAAACAACATCACAATACATATTTATCTATCATGTGCAGACAAATTGTCCAAGGATCGAATGAATTTATATTAAAGACATGCAATGCCATTTATTCGTACATATTTTAACAAAATCCAGTTGATGGTTGTATTTCTTGCCATGCACAGATCTTCGTGTGGGGGGTTGAACCATAATGGAATACTCTGTTACCTACTGGAGACCTCCCTGTGACCTTTCGATGTCCTTGGCAGCATCAAGATTATCTAGGTGTGCTTTAGTTCTACCTTAAAGGAGAGATATTTCTGCTAGGTTTGATGCAACATTTGTCAATTGTGCAGGAGAAACAGAGTATATGTCCGATTGGTTGTGATTTGATGCTGAGTTGCAGCTGCTTATTTTATTCAACAAAGCACAGTATTAGCAGCAGGTTGGCTGCTGCAAGCAGCAATTCCGATCAGGCTGCATGATGCGCCGTTTGTGATGTTTGGTGATTTACTTTCACAAGGACAATGTAACTTTGTGTGGCTATAGAAAAATATCTACCAGGCAGTGTTTGGGCCATATATGGAATTAGGTGGGCGGTTTTCTCCCTCTCCGACGCACATAACAACAAAGTTAAATTACTCGCAAGAAATAAACATTTCGGGTACTACTGTCATAAGTATTATTGCTTTTGTTTGGTGGTAAATGGTAATAGTCGTTTTTTGCAACTTGGTGGTAATAGACTTGAGAATAAGAGAAAGATGCAATATAGCTTATCATTGAACCCGATCTCAATCAGAAACTACGCAGTTTAGTGTGGTAATATGGATTGCATATTTGGGTCATATGAAGGGCATGTTTGGATCTTATTTTCACAGTAATATTTTATTTAGATAGTGAATCTAGATTCTAGATAAAAATATGAGTGTTTGGATGTTACTCTCTATTATTGTTTTAGCATAGTGCAAATAGTCAAATAGTGAAATTTACGTATATACTCAAACCTGAGTATAGGATAGTATGGAGATGTGGCTAAACTTATTCATGAATTTATAGGATAGTATTCTAAATTTTTATCGGGCTCTATATGGAGATGATATATACACACCACATGACTACTGAGAAATCATTCGTATATGTTTGATTTTAATGTCAAGAATATTGATATGTTACACATTTATATTTACTCGAATCAAGATGTCTACTCTCATGAAAAATATTATTATATTATCGTGCGATTTATGTTTTTAAATACAAAAATTTTGTTATTCCGTAGCAACTAGTTACCTTAGTTACCTTATAATTTTAGGAGTGAGGGAGTAAATTTTAGCCTAGAACAGGCCCGCACATGGGCAACCCAATGTGCAACTGTCGCACGCACACACGACCCTAGACGTGCAACTGCACTATCCCAGAGACGACCCAGACAGACAAACAAGTGATCAGTGAGCACTGAACAACTTTCTTCTACACGCGCTCTTCGACGTCAAAGACATGCTTCCGCGGCGCATCCCCGTCGCCGGCGACCACGCCGCTGGACGGCGTTTGAAGCTGCATGTAATCCAAGCACCGGCAGTAGTCCACCCTGAGGCACATGTACGCTGTGACGACCCACACGGCGGCGAGCGCCCAGCTGAACTGCAGGTTGGCCATCACCACCGCCCTGCGTGCCGCCGCCTCCGTCGCGCACGCCACCGCGCTCCGCATTGCCGCGCTTCCCTCCACGCCGCGGCACCCGACCGGCACGAGCGCCGGAACCCACAGCGCGAAGCCCATGACCATGAACCACACGCCCTGGAGCAGCACCGACGACGATCGCACCACCGCCACGGCGAAGCTCCTCGGCAGGACGGCGCTGGTGGCGGTGGTGACAACGGAGGCCGCCACCACCAGCTGCAGCAGCCAGTGGTAGTGGCCCTCGAGGCCGGCGTGGTCCGCGGAGTGGAACCGGAGCAGGAACAGCTCCTGCCCGAACACCGACGCGGCGAGCGCGGTCACCACGTCGCCGACCCCGCCGGGCGTGGCGGCGGCGTCACGTCGCCGGGAGGAAACGTCGGCGGCGAGCGCCACCGATGCGTACACGGCGAGGTGGAGGTACATGGTGGCGTGCTCCAGGCTGTCCGGCTGGAGGCAGAGCGCGAGGATGGGGAGGTCCACGAGCTGGTCGACGATGGCGAGCACGGAGAAGGAGAGCAGGAGGTAGAGCTCCAGGTGCCTCAGGCCGGGCAGCGGTGACGGGAACGGGAACCAGGTCCCGGAGCGGAAGCCGGAGGCGGCCTTGAGCTTGTAGCCCTTGACGGTGTTCAGCGTGTGCCATACGCCGAGGATGGCGAAGGCCAGGCCGGGCAGGAAGTGGCCTAGGAAGGTGCCCATGGCATAAAACTTGGCTCGTACGCCGTCCTGGTGTCTGCTTTGGTGTTCGATCGTGTTCGTTTGCAGTGGCTTAAATAGATCATGGTGTGTCGGTCACTTGCATCGTTAGTGATCGATAGCGTTGCCATTGTTGTTATTACTTATTATTACTAGGATTTAAGGACATGTTAGGGAGGCACAGCTAGCATGCAGCAGGCTGGTTTGGACTCCACTTCATTCATTCAGGGGCCGGCTAGTGCTGTCTTGCATGGAAAAGATCAAAAGCTGCAGAACAGAAACACGGGTCAACTTCAGGTGTCTTGTTTTGTCGTTGTGTATCTTCGATTTATCATATCATTGCCAGCAAGGAAAATTGATGCATAAAATCAAATCCCTTTTAATTTCTCATCAGAGAGGATGAAAAAAATTAAACTTACACAACACACTCAGATTATTCTTCCTCTTCCTAGTGATATGCTACTGAAAAGAGAATCGTTCTTCATCAGGTACTGTAGACGGCAACAGACGCCACATTCACTAGTGCTTTTGGACACTTTGCTCCGTCAAACTGTAAACTTGTCATGGACACAATGTGCTAGTGTTCTTTTTTACATGCATGTTATAGGATTTGGCGAAGGACAGAGACATGAATTCGTCATTTCACGTTGATGGCTTTTGCATATACATAGTCATCAACTCGTTATTAGTGGTTGGACCTAATGTTGCTGTAAGGAGAAATGTGGAGAGCGGTCGACGTTAGTCAGTGCGGGGTGCGTTTGATTCCATTTCACCAGAGTGGTGATTGATGAGTCGCCCAAGAAATTAGCGTTAGCCGGAAGTAGAGTATACCGATTAACTTTAGTTGGCCTCCATTGATTTTGCGTCCTTTTATCTTATATATATATATACTTCTCACTGTACCTATATTATTATATACTCCCTCCGTGCCTATCGTTTTAGAAAAGCTTTTAAGTCAAACATTGAGAATATAAATCATGAATAATTTTTAAGTTGTTGAGTTTGGAAAAATAAAAAACATATTAATAGATTTATCTTGAAAAATGTTTTTATATATATATATATATATATATATAATATTATATTTTAATAAATATTTTTTAAAAAATAAGCAGACAAAATTATGCTTTGGAGACCGTATCGCTGTTCTAAACGTCAAATAATATGGGTATAGAGAGTATATATAGATGAGATGACGTACTAGCTCATTTCACTTTGTAAAAATAGGCATTACGTTTTTAATCGCTTAATTTTACGTTATTATTAAATTTCAAACGACTCAAGCGTGGGAGCTGTCGGTTACGCTAAAAATAAGCCTAGTTTAAACAGTACAACAAACAAAAATAACCCAAAAGATCAAGCAACAACAGTAGATCGGCAGTAAAGCTAAGGAACAACCGAAATATATAGCTAAAGCAACTATAGTCTTTCTCACTCGAACTGCTACAATAAACCAGTGTTCTGCGTGTGAAAACAATCAGAGGCGCACGATTGCTGGTGTTTTGTAGCTACCGCGGCCACCTCCCTTGTGCGGAGCGCCGTTTCCACGGCCGCGGAATGAAGTCCACGCTGAACTCCCTGGCCGCCATGACCACGACCTCGATCCATTGCGCGCTCCAACTTGGCTCAAGCCTTGAATACGCATGCTGGTCTTTTCCATCTCCATGTATTTTTAGGTATTTCGTTGTCCTCTCTATAGTTTCTAATAATAATATCATTACTTATAAATTGATTCTCATAATCACAAAAAGGAGTACTTAGGTACGAGCTCACATGGGGTAGTAATTGGCTCTTGCATACCCAATGTGTCCTATGTGTATCAAAGGACTGATGTTGAAGCGACTGTAACACCTAAGAGGGGAGTTTGAATTAGGTCAACTAAAAATTAAGACCATCAAAACTTATAAAAATCTACATAATTAAGTTCTACATGTAAGAGTGCAATTAGTTTTTTTTTCTAGGAGTCACTATTATAGTGCACATTTCTTGAGATGCCGGCCTCCCACCCTACCATCGTTGTTAATCACGACTGCACGCCTCCATCCTACTGTCATTGTTAATTAACAATGGTCGGGATATATGCCCCCCTCTATTAATTGATGTTTTAAAAAAGTAGTATAGCCCAATGTTGAGCACATACAAAGCTGTCGCTGAGCCCAACCCACCTACTATCGAGTTGTCACCTCCACCATCCTTGCACCGTCGTGCTTCTAGATTTGGATGAGCCTATTATCACGCTTCTAGATGAGGGACAAGCGTCATGCTCCAAGCACGCTTGTGCCAATATAACTATTTTCATAGACACACCGTTGTGATTCACGTTGGGGCCATGACTAGCCCACGCCGCCGTGCTCCACGCTAGGGTGCCAGCAGAGGCAAAGACGTTGGAGAGAAGACGTCAGAGATGGATAGAGAGGAGGATGATGGTTGGAGTCATATAGGTCAAAATGAGAAGGAACCCTGAAGTGTGAGTGTATACACTCTAAGTTCGATCTCGGGCCGAGATGGACCACACCAATCAATAACAGGCTTGGCCTATTAACACATACAAGCCTTTTAAGAGGCCTCCTCTATTAAAAAATTTATGGACACAAACTTTTTTGAACTACCTCCTAAAATAGATTAGGTGTCTCCTAAATTGATTGGAGATTTTGGGAGACACAAGTTTTTAGTCGACCTCTGAAAATAAAAGTAGTTTGTCTCCTAAAATCATTTTTGTATAGTAGTGAATTGCTATCTCTAACACTAAAGAGGTTTGCACCCTAGGTTATGATCCTATCTAGTAATAGACCAGGGAGGTAAAGCGCACACCAAGAAATGCAAAAATGTAAATGAGATAAAGAATACAAACTCCCACACGACAATGTTTGTAACGAGGTATCAGAAAGCCACTAGTCCTTGTTGGATCCGCTTGTAAGAATGCTCTAACAAGGGCCAAGATCTTGTTCGAGTAACTCATGGACAAACCATAGGTCTTCCCCATGTACAAGGTGGGTCTTTGTATGGCCTCTCTTAAACTTCTTCCCATATTCTTCAATATGGAGAACTTTGACCAAGCTATCAAATGCCTCTCACCCCTCGTACAACATTGGCGACCACACTACAAATGCAGTTTATGTGATCTTGCAAGGTTACAATCTCATGAGTCATAGATACCTAGTTTATCTGGTTTTATGCCTTCAGTGATGAAAGCATCAAGATCTTTGTCAAAAATTTTTTAACATCAATAAACAATAATGTGCATCAAAATAACCTTAAGTATGGTTAAATACATGTGCATTAAACTTAAATTTGCAATTCTATTCTAATTCATCATTGGGTAGAAATAAAATAAAACAACTTATAAATATATACTAAACATAGTGTACCATTGGTTTTCAGCAAGATAAACTTATAAATATATACTAAAATAAGAACAACTCATTCCAATTTAACAAGATACTAACATTTATTAGTTTTCAGCAAGAACAACATATAAATATATACTTAAACTTATTCTTAAATAGTGTAGTAAATAAAAATAAGAACTGAATTTTTGATAGAAAAAAGCACTGAAAAAGAAAAAAAATATTTGACCCGTTATATCTTTTGCCCAACTTAGCACAGCGCATGCCAACAAGAATTAAACCTGGGCCTGGGATGAAAATTCCTTGACGGGCCATGAGCTTCGACAGATTTGCTTGGGCCAGGGGCTCACACATATGATATCACTTATGATATCATATATGGACTTTGAGGTTTGTGAACAACGTACGTGACGACGTGCTCGAAACTTTTTCAAATTTTTAGCACAACATACGCACATGAGATCATGACATGTGCTCATGTTTCGTGATTTTTGGAATTTATTTGCATTTAATATAATTAAAAAACTACAAACACCGAAGTTGACGACGTTATCCCGTGAGCACGTTGATCGAACTATCGAGACATGCCATGGATTTAGCCATCATTTACACTAACAAACAAGCCTACCATTTTTATAACGAAAGAAATCTATTATTTCATGCACCTGCAGTTCAAACGAAGATTCAGCGAGAAAATTTAAAAAAACAAAATAAACTAAGGAAAAATACCAAAAAGCAATGAAAGACTTCCAAATTTGAACATGTTGTTTACAATAGTTCACTAAACACACACAAAAAATTGGGAGCCAAAAAACAAAAAAAAAAAATTAAGTTGCCGAGTGCCTAGTGTTGGCACTCGACAACTTAGGGGGTGTTTGGTTACAGCCCTCTAAACTTTAGTAGCTAAACTTAGGCGATTTTAGGCCCTAAACTACCAAACACCCCCCCTAAAGCGCCCCCCTAAACTTTAGTTGATGCACTAAACTTTAGGGACCACTAAACTTTAGGGAGGTAAACCAAACACCCCCTTAATTAAGTTGCCGAGTGCCGAGGGTGGCACTCGACAACTTAATTTAGTTATCGAGTGCCCGCGTTCTGGCACTGGGCAACTAAGCGGCCCAAATCAAAAAAAAGGGGAACCATCCCAACAGGTCGGTTCCCACTCTCACTCACTCACTCCACTCCACTCACGCACGCACGCCCTCCCCTTCCCCCGAACAGCCGCCGCCGCGCCGCCGCCACGTCGCCGTGCCGCCCCACCCCACGCCCCACTCAGTTGGCCCGCGCGCCGCCCCACGCCGGGCCCCGCGCCGCCCCACCCCGCGCCACCGCCCGCCGCCGCGCCACCTCCCCACCCCCCACCCGGCCACCCCACCCCCGGGACTGCCTCACTACAGGGGAGAGGAGGAGGAGGTAGAAGAGAAGAGAGGAGGAGGGGATAAGAGAGAAGGAGGTAGGGGAGAAGAAAGGAGGAGGAGGAAGGGGAGAAGGAAGGAGAAGGGGAGAAGGAGGAGGGGGGGGGGGGGGGAGGGGGGGGGGAGGGGAGGGGAGAAGAGAGAGAGGAGAAGGGGAGGAGAGAGGAGGAGGATGTTAGGAATATGCCCTAGAGCTAATCATGTGGATGATTATATTCCGATTGTATCCATGATTAATAAAGTGTTCTTTGAATATCCATTATAGACAACTAGTATTGATTGACAATTATGTGAATTGTTTGTGGAACTCAATTACCTGAATGGTTATTCTAAAAGTTGTCCCTGGTCGGCATTCTTGTAAGAGCACACTTGAATATTAGACCAGCACATGTATTAGTTGATGGCTATGTTTCACAAGTCATAGATATGGAGATGTCAAACTAATAATGTGGGCACATGTGAGACATGTAGGCTGGACTGACCCAACAAGAGAAAGTCTCTATTCATGTCATGTACGTTATGTCCTTAGACCTGAGATTGTGGTATGTACTCAAGATGTGAAACGATCTACTTAGAGACTATCAAACGCTACTCCGTTATTGGGTAGTTATAAAGGTGGCCCTTGGGTGGTCGGGAAACATGCTGTGAGACATAGACAATCAAGATGGAATTTGCCCCTCTCTTCGTGAGAGAGATATCACTGGATCACTCATGTGATTGGATCAACAAATGCATGGCCGTGCTTGGGTTAAGTGTTAACCCACGAGTTGAACCATATATCGAGTGGCGAAGGGAATAACTTGTACATGGTCATAGTGGTTCGTCTGATATGATCATAGCGTATGCATAGGAGTTGACACGCCTTGCTAGAGGCCGCTATCAACTATTGGTCGAGTAAGAGTACTTGGGCCATGTCTATGTATGCGTGAGCCCATAGGGTCGCACGCTTAAGGGGCTAGAAGCCTAATTTGGGTTGGACCCGAATTAGACTAGGTTTAGGGTTTCTAATGGGCCTCCACCGTGGGAGCTCGTTAGGACTCCTATATAAGCAAGGGGTGGGCGCGGGGCGAATTGACCCACGCCTTTTGGCAGCCGCCGTCGCCTCCCCACGCTCGCGCCTTTTGCTCCTCGCGGACCTAGCAGTCCGGAGGCGCAACGCTTCCTCCCTGCACGTGTGGGATTCCTCGGAGGTGCTGCATCTGGAGCACAAGGACGAACCGCGCGAAGGGGACGTTGAGACGGACGACCACGCAACTGCACTGCCTGCTGCGACGCGCACGACTACATCAAGTCATCTTCCACTGCACCTGCGCGTCTAGTGGTAATCCCGTAACCTGTAACTAGCAGTAGATCCTGGTTTATGAGGTCGAAAAGTTTTGTTTTCCGGCTAGCGTAGCAACCTCGTATTCCTTCAGAGGAGAGGTGAAGGTTGTGTGGCACTCGTCGCATCAAGCCTAACGCCACTACGGTCGTCCCCGCCATCGTCGTCGACTCTTGCTTTTGCCATGCTCGCCGCAAAGGTATATGTCGTTTACTACTACTACTACTACTACTACTACTACTACTACTACTACTACTACTACTACTACTACTACTACTACTAGTTAGTAGTTAGGATTTAGTAGTTAATAGAGTTAGTAGTGGCTGTGCTAGTGTTGGTAGTAGTAGTGTTAGTGTTAGTAAGTAGTAGTTAGAGAGTATGTATATGTGGTTGTGTTGGCCTTCGTTCCATATTTGGTGTATATGTGGTTGTTGGCCTTCGTGCCACTATTTTGTGCATATGTGGATGTTGGCCTTCATGCCTATGATTTTTGCAGGTTTGGTAACCTCCCCGTGCAGGAGAGGTGATGTCGAAATTTTCATTTGACACTGACCAATTGTTTTTCTTGCAGGAGGACCCGTGGGAGGGACTCGGGATCGTTCTTGTGGGCGTTGCTGGTCTGCCTGCACCTTAGGTATAGCTCCCTCCTCCTTTTCATGCATGTTTTATATGATCACGTAACCAAGTTAGGCGTCTCCCGTTCGAAAGAGATACGGTCAGAGGTATGTAAAATCTTTGCATATCTGTGACCGTATTTGTTTTGGATTGTCTATGTATTTTAGACAGCCCGTTGATGCGTAGATGATGTTAGTTTCCATGGTTCGCTCTGGTCTAAGATAGACTTTCGGCATCACCTCCCTGTTGTTCTCCAGATGCACACTCTCCCTTTCGGGACGTGTATCGGGAGAACAGCGGGGAGGTGCTGCCGAAATTCTGTCTCGGATCGGAGCGGAGCATGGAAACTGACATAATCTACGCATCCGCGGGTGGGATTAGGACCTATCCTCACCTATTAGTCAGTAGGCACACTGTGCAGATGCATTTGCTGGTTATATTGCTCGCTTACATATGTATATGCTAGAGGATGGAGAACCGTGATTGGATGTACACGAGCTACCCCAGTATGACCCCAGAGTGGATGAATAAGACTAATGCTTTCGTGGAGCATGCATTTGGCGAGGCTGCTCATGGGTCCATTCGGATGTCATGTCCCTGCGTCAAATGTGAGAATGTTGTAAGAAAGACAAAGGTGGCTGTGGGGAAAGATCTTATCTTGTATCGATTCACGCCAAACTATACCTGCTAGATCCACCATGGTGAAGCCAATCGTATTAGAGAGGAGGTGGTGAGACCACATCTGGAGGCTTTTGATGGAGATGCTGGGGTCGCAGACTGGATGGATGACTTTCATGAGGCATAGTTCGGTGAAGGATTTGAGGACGAGCCAGAGGAATCCGCAAAGGCGTACTGCGAGATGTTGTCTTCGGCCCAAAAACCCCTTCACGAATAGACACGGGTTTCACAACTGGATGCCATGGGACGCCTGATGGCGTTCAAGTCGTAGTGTAGCATGAGTCGAGACAACTTCGATGCTATGCTGGCAGTTGTTGGATCTCTGCTTCCGGACTGTCACGTTCTGTCGAAGAACTTGTACGAGTCATAGAAACTTCTTCGTGCACTTAAGATGTCGTATGAGCAAATCCATGCTTGTCCTAAGGGGTGCATCCTATTTAGGAAACTACACGAGAAAGCAACACACTGTCCAAAGTGCAACTCCTCTAGGTATCTGGTCGAGCCTAGTGATGGCAATAAGTTACAGCTTGGTATCCCCGTGAAGGTCCTATAGTACCTTCCTTTCTTACCGAGGATCCAACGGTTGTTCATGACAGAGGAGTCCGCAAAACAGATGACATGGCACAAACATGACAAAAGATACAACCCGGACAAGATGGTACACCCATTGGATGGCGATGCATGGAAACATTTCGATGACATGCGTCGTGGTAAAGCTGAGGAGGCTCGAAATGTACGTGTCGTGCTTGCAACAGATGGGTTCAATCCCTATGGAATGATGTCGGCCCTGTATACTTGTTGGCCCGTGTTCGTGATCCCCCTTAATCTCCCCCCCGGCATCTCGTTTCAACCCAAGAATGTATTCATGTCGCTGATAATTCCTGGACACCCGGGGAACAAGATGGGTATGTTTATGGAGCCTCTCATTGATGAATTGATGTTTGCTTGGGAAAAAGGGGTACTGACATACGACCGAGCTACAAAGAAGAACTTCACAATGCATGTGTGGTACCAGTACTCCCTACATGACTTCCTGGCGTATGGCATATTCTGCGCGTGGTGTGTTCACGGGAAGTTCCCATGCCCATTATGCAAGACAGTTGTACGGTTCTATCATCTGAAGAAGGGTGGCAAGTTTTCTTCGTTTGACCTACATCGTCAATTCCTCCCTCTTGACCATCCATTCAGACGAGATGTCAAGAACTTCAGGAAAGGGGTTCAAGTCACCGACCCTCCACCTCACATGATGACCAGTGCCGAGGTCCGTGCTGAGATAGAGGCTCTCAAAGATGATAAAGATACATGTGGTTTTATTGGATATGGTTTGGAACATCAGTGTACTCATAAATCGGGCTTGACTAGGCTCCCTTATTTCGATGACATTCTTCTTCCACACAACATTGATGTAATGCACACAGAAAAGAATATCACTGAGTCACTTTTTGCAACACTCATGGACACAGAGAAGTCAAAGGACAACGTGAAGGCTAGATTGGACCTGGAAACGATTTGTGATAGGTCAAAGCAAGTGATGAAGCCTCCTAGGCCTGGTAAGAAATGGAGAAGGACTCCGGTCGATTTCGTCTTGAAAAGGGACCAACGGAAGGAGGTCTTGATGTGGATGTAGACGTTGATGTTCCTGGACGGGTATGCGGTGAATTTGAGTCGGGGAGTGAACTTGTCCACTATGCGGGTCTTAGGGATGAAGGGTCATGACTACAACATATGGATTGAGCGGCTCCTTCCTGCGATGACCCGGGGATACATGCCCGAGCATGTGTGGCGCGTGCTGGCAGAGTTGAGCTATTTCTTCCGCCAGCTTTGTGCCAAGGAGTTGTCTCGGGATGTCATTGCTGACTTGGAGGAAGTGGCACCTGTGTTGTTCTGCAAGCTGGAGAAGATCTTCCCACCCGGCTACTTTGTGGCGATGCAGCATATGATTTTGCACCTACCTTACGAGGCACGAATGTGGGGGCTCGTGCAGGCCCATTGGTGCTATATGATCGAGAGATGTCTGAAGATTCTTCAGAAAAGTGTAGAAATAAAGCCAAAATTGAGGCTTCCGTGGCAGAGGCATTCATTCTGGAGGAGGTGTCATACTTCACAACAACATACTATAAGGATAACCTTCCTAGTGTGCACAATCCCCCACCTCGTTACAACGCGGATGAGAGTTCATCGAACCTCAGCCTTTTCAAAGGGAAACTCGGCAAGGCAAGCACACCGGGCACCAAGACCTTAAGGAATGATGAGTGGCGCATTATCATGCATTACGTGTTGTTGAACCTTGAGGAAGTGAAGCCTTATGTGCAGTAAGTTCTCAATGAGCTTGTTACATACGTCGTCACTATCCTCCATGTATCCAACTTCCTTGTCTCTTGTTTTTTCAGGGAATTTCTAAATATATACTAGAGAGGGAGTAGTGCTCCTTCCCCTCAAGAAGAAGATAACCTTCTCAAACATGGCAAACCCGATTTCATTTCCTGGTTCGATACAAAGGTACCTGGGTTAATCTTTGACATCTCACTTTGCTCCTAAGAGCAACTAATGTAACTATCTATCCGGCCTCACCTTGCAGGCTCGCAAAGATAGGGACATGAATGTTGAGTTGAAAGGGATCGCGAAAGGGTTCTCCTATAAGGTCAAGACATTCAACGTTTATGACGTGAATGGCTATCGATTTCACACAAGAAACTATGAGGAGAGTCGGCCCAATCGGAAAACCACAAATACCGGAGTTCGTACGCCCGACACCAATGAGCGCGACTACTACGGCATAGTAGAAGCGATATACGAGCTCTCCTTTGAGTGTCGTAGAGGTCCTAATCCAATCGTATTCAAAGTCCATTGGTTTGATCCTAATGTCACGAGAATATCTCCTGAGATTGGACAAGTCGAAATTTGACAATATTCTATCTATCAAGGAGAGGATGTCTATATTGTGGCTCAACAGGCCACAGAATTCTATTACCTCCCATTGGCGTGCCAAAAAAACC
The DNA here is from genome assembly GCA_022036555.1 of Microstegium vimineum. NCBI lineage: Eukaryota > Viridiplantae > Streptophyta > Magnoliopsida > Poales > Poaceae > Microstegium > Microstegium vimineum. Next base: position 38,653,113 of record CM039135.1, read on the forward strand.
CCAATCTTATGGGTTGGTACATTGTGCAGTTGGTATCGCCACACGGTAAATTGCCTGTCCCAAACGATGAGGATTACCACTTTGACGCAAACGCGGAGGAGTTCTATCAATCAGAGGGGCTAGAAGGGAGGTTTGACATAGACATGTTTGGCTTGATGGGCATGGAATTTGACAATGACATTGATCGAGACGATGAAGATGAGGACGAGGGAGAAGAGGTGCAAGATGTGGAAAACTTAGAAATGCTTGAGCGGTTCAACTTAGGCGTTGGCAATGATGACAACGATGGAGATGAGGAAGAGGTAGAAGAGGTGCAATATGATAGTGATGACGAGACCTATGATCCAGCAGCTACCGATCATGAAGAATATTTCTAATTAATGTAATATTATATTATTATTATTATTGCAATTATGTTTGGTACATTTTGCATATCTTTATAAGTATTTGTAATTAATTGTGCTAATTGGTTTACTCTTTGAAATTGCAGGCACTCGACAAAATGCCTGGTGGAAGGGCTACACGTCGTTCACTCAACGACCTCTACACGACGCCGCCCGCTTCTGCCGCCGAGGCCGCGGCGCCCGCAGTGGAGACCTCGTAGGCGAGGAGACCTCGCGGCCGACCCCGCGGCCGGGGAGGCCGTGACAGAGGGGGTGCGAGGCTGACTGTGGAGTCAGCTCCCACACCGGCCATGGACGAGGACCACCAGGCCATGGACGAGGACCACCAGGCGACCGAGCTCCACACAGGCAGCGGTGACGCCCCACAACAGGAGGTAGGAGAGGGCTCTACCTCCTCGTCAAAAGTCTAGTTGCGTGGGCCCGTGAGGCTCCCTCAGCGCCCGATCCTACCTCCCCACCGCCCGGTGATTCGACCCTTAGGCGACGAGTAAGTATTATTTCAGTACTATTTCATTTGAAGTATTGAAAATCGAACTACAGACTAACATATTTTCTTAATGACTCTTGCAGCAACTGGGTAATTGTGTCCAGACAGAAGGGCCGTCAAATCAATAACATCCTTGGCCTTCTGATTCGGCAGCACTACCCTAGACTGGTCGAGTTCAACGGGGTGACGCAGCCGCTCTGGTCGTGGGCCCACTTCTACGCCGCTGAGGACAGTGACCACAGATCTATTGCGGGGCGGATCAAGGCCGAGTTCTGGGTGAGTCTTCATCGCACTAAATTTCTCAAACCAAACACATTCATTGGCCGTTCTTGATATAATGAAATGATACATGATGTTTGTATGCAGGACTTCTTCACGTGCGAGCCAGGGCACGAGGAAAAGGCGGCGCAAGTGCAGGACAAGGTCTGCAAGACTCGACTCGGATACCTCTACCACGAGATGCGGCTCCAGTGCATTATCAACCACCGCGCCGCCATCTTTGGCGAGAAAGTGTCGAAGAGCGAGACCAGGGGCATGACGCTTACCAGGGAGGAGTACGAGTTGGTAAGTATGAAACATTAATACTACCACCCTACAATTGGTATAGTCTGACGTATCAATAACTTGATGACATGCAGCGATGTCCTGATTGGTGCGCCAGGCACCCCCTCTGCTGGGGCGGTATTGTGGACAGGTGGCTCTCGCCCGAGTGGGCTGAGAAGAGTGCGATCCGTCGTGACTGCCTCCTGCAGATGACTGGGACCGCACACCACTAGGGCAACCAGAGCCTCTCCTAGTACGCTTTGAACTGGGTAATTTTCTTTGTGTTTTCATCTTTATTTTTTTTATTACAACTATCAATTCTCATTACTTCTAATCATCTTTATGTTTTCCTCACAGTCCGTGTCGCACCAAGGCCAAGAGTGATACGACTTCATGGCGTACAGCCTGGCACACAAGGGCAAGCCGACGGACCCTGGCAACACCTACAACCCAGCGCACCCGCCCGAGGTGTACACCAACCCCAGTGCCCACAGCAAGGTTACAGAGTACGTATCGGCGACTCGACTCCAGCATGGGGAGGCCTTCGATCCGTCCACCAAGCCCCTGGACGCAGAGATCGTGATGAGGATAGGAGGAGGGAAGTAGCACGACCGCTACTGGATGGTGAACAACGCGCTCGACTCCGCCTCTATTCCCAACCTTGCGAAACTTCGGGCAAGGAGCACGAGCTTGTCCCTCCCCATACGCCCTCGGTAGCTGAGCTCACAGCAGCAGATCTCGGATCTTACGGTTAGTACTCGTTCATTGCTTTTACGCATCTACCTTGCATTTGCATTGTTTAAACATTGTGGGTGGCCTATTGAAGGCCAACGTGTGGAGGTTAGAGGCGGCGCAGGAGGTGGCGCTGCAGGCGACCCGGTTGGAGAGGGAGCACATGAGAGGGAGAGGCAGTTGGAGAGGGAGGCTATACAAGCCCAGAGGGCGGCCGAGGAGGAGAGGCTGCAGGACATGTTCAGCTTCATGGCCAGCCTTAGTGCAATTCCAGGTGTGGTCGTGCCAGAGTCGCTTCTCCGCCCAGTTGTGTCTGTGGCTCCTCCTCCACAACCTATTGTTTTCGGGACACCGGTAAGTATTGTTGATGCCGTTTTTTGTATAGGTCAATATTAAACCAAGTGTATTGATCGGTAAAGGGGTTTCTCATCGGCATCAAGGAGCTATCAGTTTCATTACCGATGGAAGAAGAAGAATCTGCCGATGGTGGATGTGATAGAAGAAACGTCAAGGGAGAAAAGGAAAGATATTTACCGATGAGAAGATGTTGCCGATGAAAGTAGAAGAATATTGCCGATAGGAAGGTATTGCTGATGGACAGAGGATGTGGCTGACGTCAGCAGAAAGCTACCGATGGCAATAAGAGGAAGGTTGCAGATTGGAAAGAGTCTGCCGATGGAAGGCTTCATCGTAAAGGAAACGAATAAGGAAACTGGTGATTTTATACCAGTGTTATTGTCATTGTTTGAGTCCGACTCTTGTACGAGTCGTTTTATTTCCTTAAAAATAGGAGTTCTGTTTAGGTATGAGTCGTGTCTGTTTGCAACTCCTATTATCGGAGTATAAATATGTACCCAGGGTGATGTATCAAGAGACATACAATCAATCAAATACATCTATTATTTTTCATCTACTTTTCAAGCATCTACTTTTTCGCATTAGCTATAGTTTATCTACGAGTTCTTACGATCTCAACGGGCTGCATCTACAAGATCTCCGTCTATCTCGCGAGTTCCGCTTTTTGAACAATTTGAGCTTTGACATCCGGGCGCATCGCTGTTGTCTCGTTCATCGTTTTTCTAGTTATCGTCCTTGTTGATTAATTGGTCAAATCGACTGGCACACCTTTGGATATCGAGTTCGGGTATAAGCCCGAGGTGTTTGCAGATCAGGCGCTTTTTGTGTCAACACCTCTTTTGGCACACCCGGTGGGACCCTAGATACATCTCTTGATCAAGATCATGGGTGGTTCTACTAACGTTGATCCGAGGAACGTCATTGAAGTCTCCGAAGAAGATCTGAAAGATGATCAGAAGCAGGCTATGGAGCAGGCTATGGAGGAGTACAAGCAGTTGTATCTGAAATCCTTCAGCCTAAACAGGAGTGGCGATGCAGTACAGAAGCAAGATCCGCCGTTGCCGCGGCAGGTCACTTTCAATGCCAATCCTGGTAAGTTACAAGATATGGTTAATACCGCACTAAATCAGGCGTTGATTAACCACTCTACGGTGGTGTCCAATACTGTGTATAATGCCGTCATGCAATCTTTCAAAGAAGGGCAGCCACCTAAATATGTCGGTCCAGCGTATCATCAACCTGGGTCGGCATCTGCTACAATTTCATCGATGATCCCAGCGTTCCAGCCTGTAAATCCTTTTGCCAATGAAGTTACATCGACAAGATCAAGCCATGCAAGCGTCGTTCGACTAAGAACCGATCCAGCGGCGTCGGCGGCATCAGGACAAGTGGTCCCGAACCAGTCAGCTCCCGCTAACTGGTGGGGGTACGACATGCCTCTAGACTCGTCTGCCGACGCCAAGTTGATCCAAAATCATACGGTGGGGAAAGCTCCTGTGGAATTGGCGACATCGGCACAACTGATGAGCCCGGTGTTGCATCATGCTGCGCCTGCTCCAAATATGCAGTTGCCACCGGGGAATCTTCATAGCGTGCCCACGATGTCTTGTGGGCAACCATCGGAAAATGTGTTGCCGATGCAACAGGATAGGACAGTTATAAACTATCCTATGATGATGGCGAACCCTCCGACGGGGGTGTCAGTACAACAAGGGGGGCCATTCGTTGACTATTCTAGATTGCAGGAACAGCAGGCGCCAGGAAATTACCAGCTGTCAGCAGGTCACACGCTGGTAACTCACAACCCTACGTGGGCCGGTCCAATTCAACATCAGGTGGTGCAATCTGGGCACCAGATAACGGGGGCGTAGCAATACCTTTATCCGACCATCGTTCAGAATGAGACATCGGTGTATCGGCCAACGGTATCCCAATACACCCCAGTTGGTGTCCAAGGGTACACATCGGCAAGTCAGCCGATGCATAATATTCAGCAAGGCGGGGTTATGCCTACACCAACTGGGCCAGTGTACCCACTACAGAGGCAAGAGGAGATGTATCAACCGGTCCAGCCGAGGAATGTTCAGCCTGCGCATCGGCAGGATCAAGACGCGTACTGGGCCGATAAGATCGCCGAAGTGATGAAAGAACAGTTCGGCATCAAGCCTAAAGTTAATACGTATTCTTATCGGACGCCATATCATCCAGCGTACGACTTGATTCCTCTTCCGAATCGGTACAAGGTGCCAGATTTCACGAAATTCTCTGGCCAAGATGACACGTCGACGATGGAGCATATCAACCGCTTCATTATCCAATGTGGAGAAGCAGCTACCAGAGATGAACTAAGGGTGAGACTGTTTTCGTCATCCTTTTCCGGATCGGCATTCACGTGGTTCATCTCGCTTCCTCCAAACTCTGTAGTTACTTGGGCCGATCTAGAGAAGCAGTTTCACAGATACTTCTTTTCTAGCGTGCACGAGAAGAGAATTACCGATTTAGTTAAGCTAAAGCAGCGCAATGACGAATCGGTGGAGAGCTTCATGCAAAGGCTTCGGGACGTGAAGAACAAGTGCTACAGCCTGGTGCTCGATGATTGGCAGTTGGCAGATTTGGCTTTCCAAGGATTACTGCCACACATCAGGGACAAGTATGCGCCTCAAGAATTCGAGAGCCCGAGTCATCTTGTGCAGAGGGTTGCCGATCAAGAAGTCAAAGCTTTCGAACTTAGGAAGACCTGGAAGAAGGAAGTGTCCTTCGTTGAAGAAGAAGATTCTGGATCAGACGAAGGAATCGATATCGGCGTCGCTGAGTGGGTGAAGGATAAGAAGCCGATATCTTGTCCGTTCGGTCAGAAGGATGTTGAGAGGTTCACTTTTGATATTACCAAAGCCGATAGGATATTTGATCTCCTGCTTCAAGAAGGGCGAATTAAGTTGGCACCTAATCAAGTAATTCCATCGGCTGAAGAGCTCAGAAGGATGAGGTATTGCAAGTGGCATGATGCGACCTCACACACCACCAATGACTGCAAGGTTTTTAGATAGCAGTTGCAGTCAGAAATCGGGGCTGGACGAATCAAATTTGATAATTCTAAAACCCAGAGGCCGATGAAGATCGACCAGCACCCGTTCCCGAACAATATGGTAGAAGCTAGTGGAAAGGTTAAAGTCCTGACGTCGGAAGCTGCCAAGAAGAATACATCGGTAGACCCCAAACATCAGATAGATGTGCGTGATGTGGAGGGAAAGAAGCGTGCTGGTGATGAACGAGCCAAGCGGGTGGCTGACGAGAGTAACGGCATCGGGAGATCTCGAGGATACAACGTCGTGATCACGCACAGGCAACCATGACGGGAGTATCGGTGCGCTCAAGAGAGAGAAATATCGGCAACAGGAGGAAGAAAGGAACCAGAAATGGCGGCGACATAAGGATCATTGGAATTGCCCTTCTTCATCCATTGTTGGGAAGAAGGCATCAAGCTGCCTACTGCCAATAATTGTCCTGAATGCAATGGATACTATCCCGCTGATCGGTCAGAAAAAAGGTCCCGCTTCGAAGGCTACAAACCAAATTATGCTCGGCCAGTCAGGGGAAAGGAATCAGTACATGATCGGTTGGGGGGGGGCAAGCTCAGTGTGCACGATAGGCTTGGCAAGCGTGTCCGTCGAGAGGACCTCGAAGAGAAGGCTAATGCAAGGGTGCATGATGAAAAAATATTCTCTAGAGATCCAAACACTAGGGGTGACGCAGGCCGGCACGACGAGAGGCAGTACCAGCCAGCTTGGAATACTAAGCTTCCTCAATGGTGCCCTGAAGGCCTAACCAAGACTCAAAAAAGAAGGATCCAACGTGAACGCCGAAACGATCTGAATCATGGTGGAAGTCCTTCAAAGAAAGAGGCTCCAGTTTTGGAGTGGAGGCCAAAACACCAGATGGGGAGTCCATCGGCAGATGTCATGTGACACCCTGTGTCAAGCTTACATTAGGATCATCATTAGCCACTAAGCACAAGCGTTTCTTTGCATTCATGTTTGCATATGCTATCATTTCATGTGTGAGTTTAATGTTTTGAAACTAGAATTAAATAGGTGTTTTGTGCTCAATCTTGTGATCAATCTGTTTAAATAAACCTTGCTCTACTTAGAGTAAAGTATGGTTTGCTTTATGTGTATTTACCCTGCTTAATTTGTATGTTAAAGATTTAAAGTAATTCTTTTCCTAATTAGCTTAAATAAGTGTTTAATCCTCAACTCTTGAACTAATGGTTTTCAGAATTTATGATCTACATGAAAAAGGTAGAGAATAAGATTCTGAACAACTTTGGTTTAAGTGTCAAAACTTGGTTTGGAGTTTTTGAAACTGATTTGAAGCAAGTTCAGTTTGAATCAAATAAAAGAAAATGGAAAAAGGAAATCAGGTCTCGAACGGGTCGAGTACCGCTTTCGACCGCTCGGCCTCGACCGCCGCTCGATAAGGGACGAACCTAGGGTCGAACGAACGACCCCGGAGCCGGAGGCTCGACCATCCAATCGATCGACCCCCCCCTCGACTTCGACCCCTCGAAGTGACGGATAGAGGCTCGATCGAACGACCCCTGAGCCGGAGGCTCGATCAGCTGATCGACCCCCCCTCGACATCGACCCTCTCCCGCACGCACGTGCCACGCACGCCCGCGTGCACTCACCCGACCGTGCCTAAACCGTACGTCGGCGTCGTCTGCCGCGTGGCTGACGATGCCTGACCGCGGAAGTGGAACACGCCATCGCCGCCGTTGCGGCACTGCACCGACATCGCTGTCGCCGCTCGCTCTGTCGCAGTCGCGTCCGCACTCGCGCCCGCGCTAACGGCACTAGGACCGAGCCTGCATCGCTTCACCGCCGCTGACGCCCTGCTTCGCCGCCGCAGACCTGCCAGCCGCACTGCCACGCGCCGCGCCGTCGTTTCACAGTAACGCCGCCGCAGTGCCGCGTCCGATCGATTCCACGCCGCGTTGCATTCGCACTCGAGCGCATCTTTTGCTGTTGTCGGACATGATCTCATGGGCACCCCTATCTTTTAATAATTTTGGTGTGGAGTAAACTTTGGGTTCAGTTTCAAACAATATTTTATTTGGCCACAGGTGTTGTGGCGTAATTACTACTTTTATTTGGAACAAAGTGTTGTAATAACTTATTTCGTACTTCAAGTATTTTCGATTTATTTGTGGCTCGTTCGAATGTGCATACCTGAGTTTGTGCGATCCTGGTTTGATATACGATTGTTAGAAATCCTTCGAGATTTCCGGACTACCGGGATTATATGGGCTCAAGTGCCTTAAGTGGCAGTTAAATCAGCTACTTTGGTACTTGATCTCTTATAATTTGGATGGTTCTGTCACAGCAGGTATCAGAGCTAAGTTTAGGTATCCTCATTCGTTCGAGCAACTTTCTTAACAAAATGGGTATTTCAAAACTATTTTTATAAACTAATTTTGAAACTTGGGTGCCAGAGTCTAGTCCTTAGCCCTATGCTAGGAAATCAGGTGGCTTAGTTATACTAACTTGGTTCAGGGTTTTGCTCATGCTGGATCTTTGTAATTTGCCGAGATATCATTCTTGGGAAGGATGATATTAGGTTTGAAAATTTGCATTGAAAATTATTTGGGAGATGTGAGAGCAGACCTTCCAACCGTTGGTCAAGGGAAGTGATACCTTGTTACTTAAGGATATGCAGACTTTCACGCAGACATATCTGAGAAGTATGAAATGCTGGGTGGGTTTTCCGAGCTTGGTGCATAAGGTTTTGGTATCTAACTGGTATGTACTTAGTGCATATCAGGAAGTGCCCGGTGATTTTCTGCATTGGGTTTTGTTCTTTTGGGCTGGGATGAATTTTCTGCAGGTACACTAACTACGCAACCGTGTAGAACGAATAACTACGTAATGAGAGATCGACTTGCCACCGACTAGAACGTTAGGACTTACAAGTCATTCTAGTTGAGTGAGAACGTATTTACGATCATGCATCATGTTTATATTCTTGTACCATGTCATCCCTCCCCTTAAATTGTAATCATCCCCTTTTGATAAAAATGACCAACTTAATATCTGTCTCACGAGAGTCAAAACCCCTTTTGCTACAGATGCCTCGCACCCGTCTGACCGCTAGGAAAGCCACCGGAGGAGCAGGAGTTCCTCGCCACCCGTTGGCAAGGAAGATGACCAGGGGAAAGTTTTTGACGTACTTTGGGCTGCCGACCATCCTTTGGCGAGTTTTGCACGCCATTGGGTATTCCGAGGGCAGTGAACCCAAGTACTCTTGGCAGAAGCAGCAATATGGTCAAGATTCTCTGGTTCAGGTTGAGGTCCGAGTGAAGCTCTGGAAGGAAGGCCCGATTGGGCAGGATGGACGATCGTTACCAAGGGAGCTTGTGCTAAGGATGGAGCCAACAGGGCAGCATACCTGGTGCTAAAGGACATCATCGCTCGTTTTCCAGCAGATCTTGCAGACGCATGGCCGGGAGTGTTCCCACGTGGACCAGCTTTTCCTTTGGATTGGATGCAGACTAAGGAGACAGCTCAGACAGGAGACGAAGAGGAGCTTTTATTTTGTGAGACCCCAGCCATGGGTGCCACTGGAGCTCTTCTTGGCACTTGTGAGAGTCTGGAGCGCAGTCTGGCAGATGTTGCAAAAATCCACAACGCCACGACGGAGAGCAAGCGCCAGTTGCAGCAGGAGTCCGAGACAGCCGTCGAGACCTTTCAGGCAGAGTTAGCTCAGATGACTCTAGAGTGCAATCAGGCTCAGACTAAGTTGGAAGAGGAGATCGCTGCTCGCGTGGTTAGTGAGCAGTTACTTCTCGAGGCCACCAACTCTAGGAATGAAGCTTGGACCGAGTCTGAGGACCTGCAGGACAGAGTTGCAGAGTTAGAGGGGAACCTCAATGGACAACAGGAGTACATCGATAACCTGCACGAGGCTTTCCACGCTCTCCACCAGCAGCAGGCAGCAGTAGCAGCTGAAGTCGCCGAAGCACCTGCACCTGAGGAGCCCGAGCCACAGGATGGAGTGATCCTTGGTCCCAACTCACCGAACGAGGTCTTCGCCGACGAGCCCTTCTACGACGACAACCTCGACGACAACATCGGAGAGCACAACTACTCCGACGGTTACTGAGCGCTAGATTAGGAGTTGATCTTCCGCGCAAGGAGCTTTTTGTGTCATGATGCTGTTTAAGACTCTGTTTAATTTGGATCTTCGTAATGTGTAAGCTGAATTTGGAATTTAAGTCCAGGCGTTGTTCTGGCGAAAGATTTGGAATATTATTTGTATGTTTATGACGAGCAATTAATTCTGTGATGTTATGTGGAAAGATGAATAATTATATTTGGTCGTGTGCTTAATGTTACATTTTGTACAGCACGGTATTTATTCATTGTTCAATATAGCATCACCTAATTGCTTCTTGTTAATGGGCTATACAGATGACGGCTAACACTCGTCGCACCAATCGGGGTGATGGAGAGGCATCCCAGAGAGAGGACTTGCCACCACCGCCACCACCTCCAATGACACCGAAAGCATTCTTTGGCCAGTTCTTGGGTAGCCAAAGAAGTGTAGAAGAGATGCAGCGGCAGATGAACGAAACGTTGCGCAACATCGCTGCCAACACAGCTCAGCAGCACAGGCAACAGCAAGGGGGCACGCCTAATCAGTACAGTTCCTACAAGGATTTCATGGACACTCGCCCTCTGATCTTCAAGGAAGCTACTGAACCGCTAGAGGCAGATGAATGGCTGCACTCCATGACACAGAAGTTTCGACTTCTGCGTCTGACGGATGAGCTAAAAGCGGAGTATGCTGCGCACAGGCTGGAAGGACCGGCAAGCATCTGGTGGACCCAGTACCGCGATAACCTACCTGCCGGCACTGCAGTTACATGGAACTTGTTCTCCACAGCTATGCGCCGTCACTACATTCCAGATGGTGTGATGGAGATGAAGCTTACCGAGTTCATGAGACTGTCTCAGGGGACCAGATCAGTAACGGAGAACCTCACCAGTTTCAACAGGTTGGCTTGCTATGCCACTGACTTCGTCAGTACTGACACCAAGAAGATCGCCAGCTTCAAGAGGGGCATGAATGCCGCTCTTCTGTCCAAGATGGGAAATAGCTACCGCCTCACCTTCAGTGACTTCATCAGTGACTGCTTGAATCAAGAGACCAATGACAACAGGTTGCTTGCAGAGACGTGTCGTCGCATCCCAGAGGAGGATCCCACCAGAATAGGGGCCCTAATGCTTCAAGGCCAGCGTTTCGTCCACCACAAGTTGGTGCACGTTTCTGACCACCTCAAGGGAAGATGACCAATGCTCGTGCTCGTCCCGCCTATCAGAGACCCTTCACTGCACCCCTGCCGCAGAATAAGGGTAAAGCCGCAGCACCTATAGCTAGAAGTCAGAAGATGCCATAAGTGGTGGGACCATGCTTCAACTGCGGACAAACTAGTCACCTGTCTCGCTTCTGCACGAAGCCCAGGAAACAGTTCAGCTATCCCTAGAAGCCTCGCACAGGGAATGTCCATCATACCACCTTGGAGGAAGTACGAGAAGGAGAACCCGTCACAGCTGGTACGTTTCTTGTTAATCAATGTCCTACAGTTATCTTGTTTGATTCTGGAGCATCGCATTCTTTCGTTAGTGGGAACTTCGTGATGCGAAGTCAACAAAAGGTGGTAGAATTGGAAAAGGAGTATCAAATTAGTGCAACAGGAGCTGTCCTATATACTCGTAAAATGGTAAAGGATGTAGAAATTACCATGGGGACGGCATCGATATATGTCAACCTCATCGTAATACCTAAGCTAGGTCTAGATGTAATCCTTGGTATGGAATGGATGAAAGCTTGGAAAGTGCATCTAGATATAGCCCAACGAGCAGTATCTATCACCAACCCACAGAATGGAGTTACCTTTGGAATCTTCTTACCTAAGAATCCAAATCAGCTGGGAGTCATGTTTGCTATCACTGCAGAGTTGTTGGATAAGATTCCTGTAGTTTGTGAGTTTCCGGATGTGTTTCCTGATGATCTTCCAGGGTTACCCCCAGACAGGAATGTCGAGTTTGCTATAGAGCTAGCTCTCGGAACAGCACCTATATCTAGGAGGCCATATAGGATCCCACTCAACGAGTTAGTAGACCTCAAGAAACAACTCCAGGAGTTGCTGGAAAAGGGTTTGATCCGCCCAAGTTGTTCACCGTGGGGATGTCCCGCCATCTTTGTGAAAAAGAAGGATAAAACCTTAAGAATGTGCGTGGACTATCGCCCTCTCAATGCAGTTACCATCAAAAATAAATATCCGTTGCCGCGGATTGATTTGTTGTTTGATCAGTTGTCTAAAGCCAAAGTGTTCTCTAAGATAGACTTACGATCTGGTTACCATCAGATTAAGATCATAAAGGAAGATGTACCCAAGACCGCTTTCTCCACAAGATACGGTCTCTTTGAATATCTAGTGATGTCTTTTGGATTGACAAATGCGCCTGCGCATTTTATGTACTTGATGAACTTAGTATTCATGCAAGAGTTGGCCAAGTTTGTAGTAGTTTTCATCGATGACATCCTGGTATATTCGGAAAATGAGAAGGACCACACAGAACACCTGCATTTAGTGCTGAAACGGTTAAGAGAGCATAAGCTTTATGCCAAGTTTAGCAAGTGTGAGTTTTGGTTGACCAAAGTACCTTTTCTGGGTCACATCTTGTCAGCTGAAGGTATCTCAGTGGACCCCTCAAAGGTGCAAGAAGTTATGAATTGGAAAGCACCCGTTAACGTGCATGAGGTTCGCAGCTTTTTAGGATTGGCCGGATACTACCGTCGTTTTATCTCGGACTTTTCTAAGATAGCTATTCCGATGACAAGGTTAACACAGAAAAACAAGAAGTTTGAATGGAGTGTAGAGTGTGAAACAGCGTTCCGTACCTTGCGGACACTGTTAACAACTGCACCAGTTTTGGCACAACCAAATTTGGAGGAACCTTTTGATGTGTTTTGTGATGCATCAACCATTGGATTAGGATGCGTGTTGATGCAGAATGGAAGAGTCATTGCTTATGCCTCACGACAACTCTGACCTCATGAAGTGAATTACCCGACCCATGACTTGGAGTTAGCAGCAGTCGTGCATGCTTTGAAAATATGGAGGCATTACTTGATGGGTAATCTGTGCCACATCTTCACTGATCATAAAAGTTTGAAGTACTTGTTTACCCAGTCTGAATTGAATATGAGGCAAAGAAGATGGCTGGAGCTAATCAAGGATTATAACTTGGAAGTGCATTATCATCCTGGAAAAGCAAATGTTGTAGCAGATGCTTTGAGCCGCAAATCTCATTGCAACTTGTTGCAACCCTTGTTAGAAGATGGTTTTGATCTAATGCACCCTTCGGTCCTGAATAATATTGTTATCCAGTGTACCTTGGATAGTGATATTATTGATGGACAGAAATCGGACAAAGAGCTTGTGCAAATCAAACAAAGGCTAGAAACCAGTGAATCTCTAAATTTCAAACTAGATGAGAAAGGAGTTCTATGGTTCAATCGGCGTTTAGTAGTACCTAAGGATCAAGTCTTGCGAGAGAGAATTCTCAATGAAGCACATAACTCTAAGTTGTCGATCCACCCTAGTAGTAGTAAGATGTATCATGACCTGAGGACAAGGTTTTGGTGGTCTAAAATGAAGTTGGATATCGCAGAATATGTCGCAAAGTGTGATACGTGTTGTCACATCAAGGCAGTGCACATGAAACCTGCCGGTTTGTTACAACCTCTTTCTATACCTGAATGGAAGTGGGAAGATATCAGTATGGACTTTATCACAGGTTTGCCTGCTACTCAGAAAGAAAATGACTCTATATGGGTTATCGTTGATCGCTTAAAAAAAGTCACTCACTTCATACCAGTCAAGGTTACACATCGACCACATCAGTATGCCGAGCTATATCTTCAGAATATCTTAAGGTTGCATGGTATTCCTAAGACCATCATATCCGACAGAGGATCATAGTTTATCGCTTGTTTTTTGGAGCAGTTACATAAAGAGTTGGGAACAAAGTTGGTTCGAAGTTCCGCTTATCACCCTCAAACAGATGGACAAATGGAACGAGTGACTTGGGAGACATGTTGAGAGCATGTGTTGTGTCAGCAAGAGGATCATGGGAAAAATGGTTACCTTTGGCGGAGTTTTCTTATAACAACAGTTACCAAGAAAGCATTAAGATGGCACCGTTCGATGCTTTATATGGACGCAAGAGTAGAACCCCTGTCAATTGGATTGAATCAGGAGATAAGGGATTCTATGGTACGGACTATGTGAAAGAGGCAGAGGAAATAGTCCGCACTGTCCAACAACATATCAAGGCAGCTCAATCTCGACAGAAAGGGTATGCAGATCAAAGGAGGAGACCTTTGGAGTTTCAAGTTGGTGACTATGTGTACCTTAAGGTATCACCAATGAGAGGCGTCCGTCGCTTTGGAATTAAGAAGAAGTAAGCACCCCGATATGTTGGACCTTATCGGATTATCGCCAGGAAAGGCAAGGTGGATTACCAAGTACAGTTACCCCCAGAGATGAGTACCATCTTTCCAGTGTTCCATGTATCTCAGTTCAAGAAATGTCTTCGAGTTCCAGAGGAAGAATCTGTTCCAAGTTGAGACATTGTAATCAGCTCAGACCTAGAATACTTTGAGAAACCAGAAAGGATCTTGGATACAAAGACAAGAGTCACCAGGAATCGAGAAGTGAAGACTTTCAAAGTTCTTTGGAGTCATCATGGTCCCCATGATGCAACCTGGGAGACCGAAGCCTACCTAATCGCAAACTACCCCGCCTTTTACAATAAATGGTACTAAAACTCAAATCTCGGGATGAGATTTCTTTAAGGGGGGAAGGGTTGTGACACCCTGTGTCAAGCTTACATTAGGATCATCATTAGCCACTAAGCACAAACGTTTCTTTGCATTCATGTTTGCATATGCTATCATTTCATGTGTGTGTTTAATGTTTTGAAACTAGAATTAAATAGGTGTTTTGTGCTCAATCTTGTGATCAATCTATTTAGCTAAACCTTGCTCTACTTAGAGTAAAGTATGGTTTGCTTTATGTGTATTTACCCTACTTAATCTGTCTGCTAAAGATTTAAAGTAATTCTTTTCCTAATTAGATTAAATAAGTTTTTAATCCTCAACTCTTGAACTAATGGTTTTCAGAATTTATGATCTACATGAAAAAGGTAGAAAATAATATTCTAAACAACTTTGGTTTAAGTGTCAAAACTTGGTTTGGAGTTTTTAAAACTGATTTGAAGCAAGTTCAGTTTGAATCAAATAAAAGAAAATGGAAAAAGGAAATCAGGTCTGGAACGGGTCGAGTACCGCTTTCGACCGCTCGGCCTCGACCGCCGCTCGATAAGGGACGGACCTAGGGTCGAACGAACGACCCCGGAGCTGGAGGCTCGATCATCCAATCGATCGACCCCCCCTCGACTTCGACCCCTCGAAGTGACGGACAGAGGCTCGATCGAACGACCCCCGAGCCGGAGGCTTGATCAGCCGATCGACCCCCCCCCTCGACATCGACCCTCTCCCACACGCACGTGCCGTGCACGCTCGCGTGCACTCACCTGACCATGGCTGAACCATACGTCGGCGTCGTCTGCCGCGTGGCCGACGATGCCTGACCACGAAAGTGGAACACGCCATCGCCGCCGCTGCAGCACTGCACCGACATCGCTGTCGCCGCTCGCTCTGTCGCAGTCGCGTCCGCACTCGCGCCTGCGCTAACGACGCTAGGACCGAGCCTGCATCGCTTCACCGCCGCTGACGCCCTGCTTCGCCGCCGTAGACCTGCCAGCCGCACTGCCGCGCGCCGCGCCGTCGTTTCACAGTAACGCCGCCGCAGTGCCGCGTCCGATCGATTCCACGCCGCGTCGCATTCGCACTCGAGCGCGAATCCACGCTAACGGCGCGTCGACCAAGTCCTGCTCTGCGCCGCTCACCGCAAACACGCCAACGCCGCTGCCACCGCCGCACCATCACGTCACGGCCCCACTGGCCGCGCCGGTCGGCCATGACCGTGCAAAGAGGAGCGCCTATACCTCCTCCACTTCTCGCACTCGCTTGCACTCATCCTCACTCGCTCACTCGCTCGTATTTCTCTGCCATCGTCACGCCGAGCGCCAACAGCACCGCAAATGTCCCCTTCTCAAATACACCACCACCCGAGCTTCTCTGTTCAATCCATCTCGCACTAGCTTTCGTCCTTGCCCCGCACACACGCTGCTTGCCTCGCTTTCACCAGCCGAGCACTCTAGTCGCCGGAACGCCTCCGCCGTTCCTCAATCTCGAGTCGCCACCGCACCGACCAAGCAGTGTTCATCCCTCACCGTCTCGCCCCTGACGCCTCCATCTTCGTGGAAGCTTCACCAGAGCTAGCAGAGGTGAGAACGCCTTTCCCTAGCTTCAGTTCAACCTTTATCAGCACCGCACCGTTGGCCATGCGCCATTGCCGCCGCCGCGGAGCTTGCACGTGGCCAAGGTTCCACAAAGCCTCTCCGGCTCAACCGACCCTCGAGCCGCACTCACCACATCACCACGATGCTCACGCAACCCAGCGCCGAGCCTCACATCGCCGGTGATCACCTCGCCGTGTCGCACCGTCGTGCTGCACTGCCACCGCACGCCGCCGGCCCCTCTTCACAGTCGCAATGGTTCAAACAACACCACCAGTGGATGCGCGTAATCATCCCGAGCCTAGTACACCCAACCCCACTGCTGGAGACCTCACCGCCGGCGAAAACACGCCGGTTAGCTCCGTCCTCTGTTCTCTGCATGACGACGGTAGATGGACCTCGAGTAATCGAGGGTCCTGCTTGTCAGTCGCCCCGCCCGCCTCTACGTGTCTCGAGCTAGTTTCCGAAATGATTTCCTATTCTTATTTTTAGTAATATGCTAATGCTTGTTTAATTTATATCTAGAGTTTGGTAAATCCTAAAATGGTGAAATCAATTTTGTTAGACTCTATATGTTATGATCTTTCTGTTAAAAATATAAAACTGATTTTTGGAGAATGTCTTCAGTGCTAATGTTTAATTAGTTGTTTTCTGCATATATCAAAGTTAATTGTGTTCCTGCTTAAAATGGTCAAATAAAAATGTAAAGTTTTTATGTTAGCTCTGCTATCCTGTGTAGAAGCTAGG
This sequence comes from Microstegium vimineum, assembly GCA_022036555.1. NCBI lineage: Eukaryota > Viridiplantae > Streptophyta > Magnoliopsida > Poales > Poaceae > Microstegium > Microstegium vimineum. Next base: position 38,669,873 of record CM039135.1, read on the forward strand.
AAAAATATAACATGCCTTGTTTCTGTGTAGGTTTTATTTAACATCTATTAAAATGTGCTTCTGATGTTTCTTAGATTAATTCCTGTGGTAAATATGTGCATGTATAAATCATGAAACTTCTTGTGGAGTCTCCTTATGTCATGCTCTGTCTAAGAAAAATATAATATGTGGTATGTTGTATGGCAGAAAAGATGCTTGTAGTTCAAGTGTCCTTTTCTAGGGTTTTCTTTGGAAAATCATATAGAGTAGCTTATGTTTGTGTTGATCATGGAACTTTCTTGGTAAATATGTTTTTAAGTATAGTTTCTGCTAAAAATAAGTTATAACATGTTTTACGCTGTTAGCTAGTAGCTCTAGTTCTAAGTGGCCTTGTGGCAATTAATTTGCTAAATGCTTAGAATCTCTTTTAGTGTGCTAAATCTTGTTCAAGCATCATCCCTGCACCATCAAGTTACTTATTTATGCATTGCAATCATTTAGGATCCGTGGAGGAACCCCAGGAGCCAACAGAGACAGAAGTCCAGGAGGTGCAGGAGCTAAACGAGGAGTACCACGAGCTCGACACTAACCTCCCCGAGTGCCCTGACCACCAGCCCTCCACCTTCACTCAAGGCAAGCCCCGGAGCATTCTTAAGCCTCCCAATATTTACAATTAATCTACTTGAGTACTTTATACTATGATGCATTAGGTGACAGGAGTTGTTTGAATCCCAAATTGATGCATTACCTTCCTTGATTATTGTTTTACCTACCTTGTTACCCTGTTAATAAAAGTAAAAGCAACCGCTTAGCCTGCTTAGAATAAATGGTTACATTTACATTTATGTTCGTATTATCCCATGGGGGTAATACTATCACGGTTGGCTATATTTTTGCTATCGTGGAAAGAACCAATGGTAGTAATGAAATGCGGTCAACTGGAAGGAAGAGGCACCAAGTGGTTTAGACTTGGGGACAGTCCGTCCGTTGGATCGTGTAGGTTTGTACACGATGGTGGCCCTCTTACATCTTTTAATGCGCCCTTTCACATAGGGGCCGTTGTGAGTATCGACCCCGAAACCGAGTAAACACTGTCCGAGCCGGCGCTCAATCTGCTGTGAGCACCCTCTAGTTTGTAGATACGATCTGCCCCGTGGTGGCCAACTGATTTCTACAATTGGGTGGACCAATGCGAGCCCGCGACGTTACTACCTGGACTTTGTTGAGCGGTAACCCAATGCATGGACCCGACGGGGAAAGTGTGGATATGTGTTAAAGGTAATCTTACCAGCTGGTGTGTATCGATTCGAATTGCCGCCCCCCACTAGATATGGGGGATTATGCTGAGCTTCACCACGGTACAACTCCATGTGACATCGTAATGGTTCTACTAAAATATTGATGAAGGAACTAGATATATGTTATTATATTGTTTGAGTAGTTCAAGTGAGTGCTCTAGTACATGTGCAAACCTAGAGATAATAATAGGATGAAAAATGGCTATTCTCTAATCTTTAGTTTCTTCTTGTTCGCTTTTCCGCAAAAGCAAGTTTACCCAAATCCACATATATAGCCTTGCATACCCTTGGAGTCTTTATTTTCAGTTAGATGGGTAAGTCTAGCTGAGTACATTCCCGTACTCAGGGTTTATCCTGTTTGTTGCAGATGGCCAAGTATACTTCGGCTATTGTAAGCACTGTCTCTATCCTTTCGAAGGATAAGAGGAGTAGGCCTTGGGCAAGGTCTTCTACGAGCTCATCTTTTGCTGTTGTCGGACATGATCTCATGGGCACCCCTATCTTTTAATAATTTTGGTGTGGAGTAAACTTTGGGTTCAGTTTCAAACAATGTTTTATTTGGCCACAGGTGTTGTGGCGTAATTACTACTTTTATTTGGAACAAAGTGGTGTAATAACTTATTTCGTACTTCAAGTATTTTTGATTTATTTGTGGCTCGTTCGAATGTGCATACCTGAGTTTGCGCGATCCTGGTTTGATATACGATTGTTAGAAATCCTTCGAGATTTCCGGACTACCGGGATTATATGGGCTCAAGTGCCTTAAGTGGCAGTTAAATCAGCTACTTTGGTACTTGATCTCTTATAATTTGGACGGTTGCGTCACATGTCAACATGGTTTTTATGTTGCCGATGGAGTTTATGGCACCTGATGCTAAAGAAGAAACTGCTAATATGGCTCAGTTAGTGCTAGATCCAATGGCGGCTGTCTTTGAGAAACCTGCAGATGATGAAAGGCAGTATTTGAAAGCTTTGTTCGTCAAAGGCAAAGTCGACGGGCAACCGGTGTCAAAGATGTTGGTTGATGGTGGAGCGTCGATTAATATAATGCCGTATGTCATGTTTAGGAAGCTTGGGAAGGGCAACCAAGACTTAGTCAAGACGGACATGAAGCTGAAAGATTTTGAAGGTAATGTGTCACCAGCTATGGGGGCTGTATGTGTTGAGTTGACTATCGGCAGTAAAACTTTGCCGGCAACGTTTTTTGTGATCAGTGGCAAGGGGACCTACAATTTGCTTTTGGGAAGAGATTGGATTCACGCCAACTGCTGCATCCCTTCTACGATGCACCAAAGCCTTGTGCAGTGGGTTGGAGACAGAATTGAAGTCGTCCGAAGTGAAGCCTCGTCAATTGTTGCATCGGCAGAATCAGAAACCTATGAGCATACCAAGTGCATATCTGGTGAAGCTTGGGATACAGAATTCCTCAGGGTGGCCGATTACCAGATTACACCGATCCAAGCAGTTGGTTCTCAAGAAGAAGTTTAATGGATCAGTTCGCCGATGATGGAAAACTTGGAAAGGGGTTCACATCAGCCGATGACTTGCTGGAAATAGACATCGGCGATGGTAGTAAGACTAGGCCAACTTTTATCAGTGCCAAGTTAGATTCCCAATGTAAGCAACAGTTAACTGATTTGTTAAAGGAATATAAAGATTGTTTTGCTTGGGACTATACAGAGATGCCTGGTTTGGACCAATCAATAGTTGAACATCGGTTACCTATTAAGTCAGCTTTCCAACCACATCGGCAGCCAACGCGCCGATGCAATCCTAATGTATTGCCTGATATCAAAGTTGAAATTACAAAATTAATCGAAGCTGGATTTATTCGGCAATGCCGATATGCCGAATGGATTTCTAATATGGTTCCTGTATATAAAAAGAATGGAAAACTTCGTGTTTGTATTGATTTCAGGAATCTCAATAAAGCTACGCCTATGGACGGCTACCCAATGCCCGTTGCCGATCTACTAGTTGATGCTTCTGCTGGACATAAGATTATCAGTTTTATGGATGGTAACGCTGGATATAATCAAATATTTATGGCTGAAGAAGATATATCCAAAACTGCTTTCAGATGTCCAGGCCACGTCGGTTTGTTTGAGTGGATTGTGATGACTTTTGGCTTAAAAAATGCTGGTGCTACTTATCAGAGAGCAATGAATTTCATCTTTCATAAGTATATCGGCACATTGGTCGAGATCTATATTGATGATGTGGTGGTGAAATCTGAAGACTTTCAAAAGCATCTTGCCGATCTATGAAATTTTTTGGAATGCACAAGGGAGCATGGACTTAAGATGAATCCAAATAAGTGTGCATTTGGCGTATCGACAGGTCAATTCCTAGGGTTCATGGTGCATCAAAGGGGTATAGAGATTGACAGAAAGTCGATTGATGCGATTAACAAGGTGGTCGCTCCTACGAACAAGACTGAGATGCAGTCTCTGATCGGCCAGATTAATTTTATCAGAAGATTTATATCTAATTTGTCCGGGAAGATTAAATCTTTTAGCCCATTGTTGAAGCTGAAAGCCGGTCAAGAATTTATGTGGAGAGAAGAGCAACAATTGGCTTTGGAAGAGATTAAGAAGTATCTGGTGAATCCTCCGGTGTTGATTCCGCCTCAACATGGGAAACCCTTCAGATTATTTTTATCTGCCGATGACGGTGTTATCGGGTCGACTCTGATTCTGAAATTTGAGGGGAAAGAACTTGTGATTTATTATTTGAGTAGGAGGCTGGTGGACGCTGAAACCAGGTATTCGGCCGTTGAGAGATTGTGTTTATGTTTGTACTTCTCTTGTACCAAATTAAGGCATTATTTACTATCAGCCGAATGCACCGTCATATGTAAGGATGATGTAGTTAAATATATGTTGTCAATGCCGATTTTGAACGGGAGGATCGGCAAATGGATTTTGGCGCTGTCAGAATTTGGTCTAAGATACGAGTCAACTAAAGCAGTTAAAGGACAGGTGATGGTTGATTTTGTTACTCAACATTGTGGTGCGCTAAATTCCGTAGAAATTACTCCTTGGACTCTATTCTTTGATGGTTCTACATGTAAGGAAGGAGCGGGTATCGGCGTTGTATTGGTTTCGCCCCGAGGGAAAAAGTATGAAATCTCATTGCCGATTGTTGCCACTTCTACGAATAATCAGGCTGAATACCATACGTTGCTGAAGGGGTTAGAGTTGTTCAGAGATGTGCGTGCCGATGTCGTTGAGGTCTTTTGCGATTCTATGTTGGTGATCAATCAGTTGATTGGAACATATGAATGCCAAAGTGATATTTTAATTGAGTACCATGGAAAGTGTTTACAATTGTTGAAGGAATTCATAGAGTACCGTCTTGAGCACATTCCCAGGTTGCACAACGAAGAAGCCAACCGATTGGCGCAACATGCTTCGGGGTATCAGCCGATTCAAGAAGCGATGACATCGGTAACGGTCACCGATGATTGGAGAAAAGAGATTGTCGATTACTTAAGAGATCCGTCTAAGAAGGTTGAAAGGCGGTTAAGGTTTCAGGCTACCAAGTATGTGCTCCTTGATGAATTGTATTATTGGATGGTTGATGGAGTCTTGCTCAAATGTCTTAGTAAGGAGGAGTCAAAGGAGTTGATGAGTGAGATTCATGAAGGAGTGTGTGGGGCACATCAATCGGCATTCAAAATGAAGTGGATGATCAGGAGGAATGGATATTATTGGCTGACGATTCTTGAGGATTGCTTTGAATATTTCAAGGGGTGTCAAGATTGCCAGAAGTTTGGTAATGTTCAGATAGCACCTGCATCGGTAATGAATCCTATAATCAAACCTTGGCCATTCAGAGGATGGGCCATCGATCTTATCGGTCAGATTTATCCATCATCAAGTAAATGGCATAAATTCATACTGGTTGCTACTGATTACTTCATGAAGTGGGTTGAAGCCATTCCCTTGAAAAATGTGACATCGGCAAACATGATAGACTTTGTGAAAGAGCATATTGTTTACCGATTCGGGATTCCTCAGACCATTACAACTGATCAGGGGACTATGTTCACATCGGGAGAGTTCAATGATTTTGCTATCGGTATGGGGTTCAAAGTGTTGAATTCTTCTCCTTATTATGCTCAAGCTAATGGTCAGGCTGAAGCAACTAATAAGGGGATAATTAAGCTTATCAAGCGCAAGATTGAAGAGAACCCTAGAAGGTGGCATATGGTGTTGAATGAAGCTCTTTGGGCATATCGGATGGCGTGTCATGGTGCTACTAAGGTTTCGCCGTATCAGTTGGTTTATGGACACGATGCTGTCCTTCCTTGGGAAATTAAAACTGGTTCTAAGCAATTGTTTTCTCAGGACCAATTGACAACCGATGAATATGACGTCCTTATGAAGGATGAATTAGAAGATCTGGCGGGTCATCGGTTGAGGGCTCTAAATAGTATTGAAGAAAATAAGAATAGGGTCGCCAGGTGGTATAACAAGAAAGTAAAGATGAAAGAATTTGCCGATGGTGATCTGGTGTGGAAATTGATTTTACCGATTGGGACTAAGAGTTCAAAGTTTGGGAAATGGTCTCCTAATTGGGAAGGTCCTTTCGGATAAATCAATCTGTTCCTGGCAACGCTTATATTTTGGAAACTCTCGAAGGAGTTGCATTTTCCAGAGCAATAAATGGTAAATATTTAAAGAAATACTACCCCAGCATTTGGGTACATGCATAGAATAACATAAGCAAAAATGCCGATAGAAGAAATGTTATGCAAAACATCGGTAGGAAGCATATTAATGTTAGGTTACAGGCAAGATCAGTCATCAGGTTCATAGTTGTCAATATAAATTACAACAGGGATCGGATGGATGAGATCGCACGTAGGCGAATTTGATTCGTCTCCTCTATTTCCCTAGCGTCGTCATCGGCGGAACCCACAACTGTCTTGATCTTCCTTCTTAACAGGAGAGCTTCACGAGCATTGGCATCTCTTTCTTGTTGAAGAGCTTTAGCAGCACTGGGCAGTTGAGTCTTCTTCTGGCTAGCCGAATTAAGAGCTTCATCTACCTTCTTCAGCTCGGTAAGCAGTGTCTCTCTTTGTGCCGATAAGCGGGTGATTTCTTGTTCAAGCTCAATACTGGAAGCTTCCAAGCGGCCAATGTCTTTGTGCTTTTCATCGGCTAATTGCTTGAACTTGAACATCTCTTGTTCAAGTTTTGATTGAGCGGCCTTGTCGGCAATACGGCGTGAAGCTCGTTGATATTGGAGTTGTCGACTCTCAAGGAATGCTGCTTGGAATAGAATTTCCTCAACATCGGCAGGCAGATGACCTTGAATTTCCTTGAAGGCTATCCTTACTGTGTTAGAGTCTTGAACTAGTTCAGAGGTGTTTTGCTGCAGTAAAGATAGCAGTGTTTCAAGCTTGGATTTTATTTCTACCGATATGGCAGCTGATGGTGGGGCAAAACTTTCTTCTTCTTCATCGTCATCTGGGAGGTTGATAGCGAAGGAAAATAGGCTGTTTGGAGAATCTTGGGCTTGAAAAGAAGAAAGTTAGAGTTCGCCAAATCGTAAGTTGCGCGAGTTTATGATAGTTACTTCACCATCTTTAGGCGGATCTCTTACCTCGGGCTCGGCGGAGCAGATGGCACAGCTACATCTTGGAAATCGGCAACAGTTGCCGATGCACTTGCTTCAGTAGGAGGAGAAGTTGGCATTGGTACTGGTGCTGGTGTTGATTTTGGTGCTGCTTCTGTCGTTGCCAATCTCTGTGGAGACGCTGCCATCTCTTGATCAAAGATTTCATTCGGTGCTGATATTGGTACCGATGCCGATGCCGTTTCTGTTGTTGCGGCCGTCTCTTGCAACAATGGTGCTGTCCCTTGGTCAGGAATCTCGGTCTGTGGGTGCTCGGGTACAGGCGCCGATGCTAGCTCTGTGGTTGGCGTATCGGCAGGAGCTTAAAAGGACGCAGCTGGAGCCGATGGCTTTGGACGCTTTGGTTTGGGAACAACGCTTGATGAACCTTGGCGTTTTGGATGTTGTGCTTGGGGGGCATCGGTAGGATGAGCCGTAGAGGATTGTGCACCTAGATTAGCTGCCGATGAACTTGTTTGCTGTAGAAAGTTTGGTACAAATTGAGTAAAAGTTGTCGGTTAAGTATTATGATCGACATAGATAAATGACGATTTGTTACCTTGAAAGCTTGTGCCAAGGCGACAGCAGCAGAAGTGGCGGCAGCAGCACCATCGGTTGGCAATGGTCTAGGCCTAATGGTGACTCTAGGGACTGTCTTGTGATGCATGAGCGCAGACAGTGAAGGAGCCTTGTCGCCGATTGATGATCTGGGATTCTTCGGTCATAGATTGAAATATTCGCCACTCTTGCTCTTTTGAGGGATTACATCATCGACCTGTTGACAGAGGGTTAGTTACCTAGACGTTGGGAAAGTTAAACAAAGGGAAGTATTGGAAGTGATAGCACCGCATCATCGGGCACGATATGATCGACATCAATCAAGTGCCGATAATAGTGGGATGATGGAGCAAATAATTGTTCTTTCCATTCTTGCCACCAAGACTTGAAGGATTCGGTGATGAAAGATGTCGATACCCAAGAAGACAAGTTGATGCTAGACACATCGGTATGAGGGGAAAGGGTAACTATTTTGTTCCAATCCATGGCGCTGGAGATGGTTTCTCTTGGTTTGACTACGTTGACGTAGCTGAGCTTGATCGGCAACTGACCGAATGCTAGCTGTCTTGCCGCTACTGATGGATAGTAGAACTCGTAAGATGGAGTGGAGTTCTTTCCGGTCCCGATGATGTTTACCGGGATAGCTCGGGGAATGAGTGTGGCTTTCATAATTACTTCATTCTCTGGTATATTCCCATCAGTAAGGTTGAAGGAGAATGGGAACTGGTTGTCTTCATCAATGTAAGGCCACCAGACTCGTTCTGCAGCAGGGATTCCGCAGTAGAGCCTCTGAAAGAACATGCCAAATTGGTTAACGTTGGCATCGGTTCCCGGTAGTACTATCATGGCTTCCCCGAAGTTGAGAGGGGCACGAGTTGCTGATTCATCGTCGTCATAGACATAGTTTTCCGATATGTCCCATGGAAACTATTGGTTGAACAAATCAAACTGCAAGCATTTGTGCATATGGGCGCTCAACCACATGTTGATAAACCACCAAGGACCTCCGAGGTTGCCGATAGGCTCGCCTAATAGTAATTTCTCTGACACTTGGTGTAGAAGGCGGTAGACCGAGCCAAGGAGGTACCGGCCAAGAGGGAATCCTCCATCGGTCAAGAGCTCTGCTGCAGGGAGATACATGTTGGTGGGACCAACTGTTCTACCACAGAAGATAAACTTTTCAAGCCACATGTTAAGGAAAGTAGCATGCTCTCTTGGAGCTACTGATCCACTCTTCTGGTACTCTTGGATATACCCAGTCCAACCACCGATGTTGCGGGTACTTACTCGATGCTCAGATTTCCTGTGGAATAGAGTGGCAGGATCGGCAGAAGAAACGTCTAGGCCGGTGAGCATATGTACATCGGCAAGTGTAGGAGTAGCCGGTCCATGTCTAAACAGGAAAGCATTCATTGTATCGGACCAGAAGTAGGAAGCAGCGATCATCATATTCTCATTCTTGGCCATATCGGCAATGGATAGCCTGATACATTGCTCGATGTTGCGTTCTGACCAGTAAACTCTCTATGACCTCGCTATCCTGAGATATCAATCTTTCCATCCCTTGGTGGGTTTAGGCCAAGAGCGGAAGGTATCGGTCCACAGTCCTAAGTCAAAATGTGCATCCTTCAGTATTGAAGCTTGAGTGAGTCAAGTGAAGATCAATGCTTGTTACTCTTGGTGATTGACATCACCTAGACGGTCCGGTGGTGCTAGGAGGAAGGTGATCGCCGGAGGATTGTCGGCGGCCCTTCTCCATCGACGTTGTGATCGGTTGTGGGCGATTCACCGAGCCGGAGTGGCAAAGAATCAGCCCATAGAGAGCACTTAGTCCTTGCGCGGACTAAGGGGGAGCGATACCATACGCGGTGCTCCAACGAGGACTAGGGGGGAGTGTCGACTCCTCGATACCTCGGCAAAAAGTCGTCATGTCAAATTTCCTTTGCCTCCTCCTCTTTACTTATTGCAATTACATTCAAGCATTACTTTCCGCTTTACCTTCTTTTTGCTTGACTAGAATTGCATAGGGCTTTACCGCTTTCATTGCCATGCCTTGCTTGTTTAGCTAGGACACAATTGGGAAAGCACTAGGGGGTTAATTTGCTCTTGCTAGGTTTTAATATTGCTTAGAAATTTTAAAGAGCCCAATTCACCCCCCCTTCTTGGGCATCTTGATCCTTTCAATTGGTATCAGAGCCGTGTTGCTCTAATTTAGGCTTAACCGCCTAGAGCAAGATGTCCCATGGGGATGGACCGCCGCCTATGTTTGATGGAGACGACTTTTCATATTGGAAAGTGTGTATGGAGGCTTACCTCGAAGCCTTAGATGTTGGTGTGCTCAAAGCCGCCACCGATGCTTTTGTGGCCTATGACGGAGAACCATTCGGTGATGAGGTCCACTATGAGAAGTGGAATGCCAAAGCCCGGAACACTCTCTTTAGGGGCATTGGCAAAGATGTGTTCAACCGTGTGCGAACCTCAAAGACCGCACATGAGTTGTGGAAGAACATTTGTGCTCTTCATGAGGGCACAAAGAGCGAGCGGGAAGAGAGATATCACTTATTCATGAATAAAATGAATGCTTTTACCATGCTTGCTCATGAAAATGCAAATGAAATGTACTCACGCTTAAATGTTCTTGTAGAAGAATTAAATGCACTTGGGTTAAAGCAAATGGATGAAGCCGATGTTGTGAGGAAGATTCTTTGTGTGCTTCCTATTGGCCAGTATGCCAACATTGTGACGGTGTTGCATCAAGGTGATCTTTCCAAATATACACCAACACAAGTCTTGGGAAAGATCAATGCACATGAGATGTACATGCACATCAACAAAGAAGAAGAAGCTTCATCATCCACCAAGAAGAAAGACTTGGCCTTCAAAGCTAGCCATGACTCGGGCAAGTCAAAGATGGAGTATTATAGCTCATGTGAAGATGATGACTCCAACATTGCTCTAATGGTGAAGAAGACCACCAAGATGCTAAAGAAGCTAAACAAGAGTGGTGTCAAGTTTGATTCAAGAAAGAAGAAGTTCTTCACTAGCAACAAGAGGAAGCCATTATCGGAAATGGATTGCTTCAATTGTGGTGATCTTGGTCATCTAGATCACCATTGTACCAAGCCCAATAAGGACAAGTACAAGAAGAAGTACAAGAATGGCAAAGAGAAAAAAGATGAGTCAAGCGAAGATGAGAAGCCCCACAAGAAGAAAGAAGGCTTCAAGAAGAAGAGGTTCCAACACCACAAGAAGAACGATGGCAAGGCATACATTGTTGGTGATTGGTTAACCGACATCGAAGACTCAAGTGAGTCATCCGGTGATGAAAGTGAATATTAGAAGGTGGCCGCTCTAGTCATTGGGACTTCATTGCCTCCTCCACCACCACCGTCTTCCTCCACTAAATCCTCTACACACCTATGCCTTATGGCTAAGGGTGACCGGAAGGTACAATCCAAAGTAGAGGATAGTCATGATAGTGATGATAGTGGTAGTGAAAGTGAAAAAGTATACAAAGCTCCTTCTTATGATGAACTCATAAAATTGCTCACTAAGTATACTAAAATTGTGAAGAAGGAGCAAGCTAAAAATGAAGAGCTTGAAAAAGAAAATGATGACTTGCAAGAGAAACTTGAAACAACATCCAATGCTAGTGATGAGCTAATTAGTGAAAACAAATCCTTATCCTCACATGCTAGGGAGCTCAAATCCTCTCTAAAAGAGCTAAAAGAGAAACATGATAAGCTAGAGAGGACATCACAAGAGCTTAGAGAAAAATACATCAAGCTTAGGGATGAGTACACCGAAGTAAAGATGAACTATGATACTCTCCTTATAGCTAATGAATGTCTTGACGATGCTTTGCCTATTGTTGCTAACCCCATTGTCAAGATTGACATTGGCACTTCTTGTGATGATTTAATTGTTGAGCCCATTGAGCAAGAGCCTAAGTGCAAAGGCAAGCAAGTGGTTGTGGCGGATAACTACAATGAATATATGAAGATCAAGAATGAGAATGAAAAGCTCAAGCAAGATCTTATCAAGCTCAAGTCAACCAAGTCAATTGTGATTGAGTCACAAGATGAAGACTATAATGTGGCACTTGAAGTTGATATGCTTAGAGAAGAGAACAAGAGGCTAAAGAATGAGAAGAACCATCTAGCCATTGAAATGGAGAGGTTCACTAAGGGCCACAATCTTCAAAGTGAGCTTCTTATGAACACTATCATGAAGAATGACAAAGCCGGTCTTGGCTACAAGTCCGCTCAAGTGAAGAAGGCCAAAGCTAAAGCCAAAGCTCAATATCAACAACAAGCCAAGTACTTCTATCAAGAAAAGCCAAAGCCAAAGATGAAGACATGCTTTGAGTGTGGGAATCAAGGACACTTTTCTCACAATTGTGTGACTCCACCTCCACAACCCTTGCCCAAGCACACTAGGCCTTTTGCATACAATTCTCACTATATCATCAACAAGGATGTAAAGGAAAGCCACTTGTTGTGTTCTTAGGACCACCAAACAAGAATAGACCAAGGACACTTTGGGTGGCTAAGTCATTAGTAGAGAAAGCAATGGGCTCCCGTACTCAATGGGTGCCTAAACAAAAAGCTTGATCTCTTGTGTGTGTAGGTAAACTACAAGACCGGTGGAAGTCATTGGGTGATAGATAGTGGATGCACTCAACATATGACCGGTGACTCCCGGATGTTCACCACACTTGAGAAAGATTGTGAAGGACAAGACAAGATTACTTTTGGGGACAATTCAAAAGGCAAAGTGCAAGGCCTAGGCAAAGTGGCAATCTCCCATGATGAATCAATATCAAATGTCTTGCTAGTGCATTCTTTGAGCTTCAACTTGCTATCGGTGGGACAACTATGTGATCTTGGTTTCCAATGTCTCTTCACTCCAAATGAGGTAGTTGTGACCAAGATGGAAGATTCATCATTGATATTCAAAGGGTTTCGGCACAACAATTTCTACTTAGTGGATTTCACCTCAAATGAAGCTAGTTTGCAAACATGTCTATTCTCCAAGAGTTCTTTAGGTTGGCTATGGCATAGAAGATTAGCACATGTGGGAATGTCAACTTTGAAGAAGCTTGTCAATAAGGAGATGGTTAGAGGAGTGAAGGATGTGGTGTTTGAGAAGGACAAATTGTGTAGTGCATGTCAAGCCGGCAAGCAAGTGGCCAACACACATCCAACCAAAGCCTTCATGTCAACCTCAAGAGTCCTAGAGCTACTCCACATGGATCTATTTGGACCTACCACCTATGCTAGCCTTGGGGGCATGCTATTTTGCTTGGTGGTAGTTGATGACTACTCTAGGTACACTTGGGTGTTCTTTCTTCAAGACAAGGGAGAGACTCAATCAATATTCAAGAAGTTTGCAACTAGAGCCAAAAATGAGTTTGATGTGAAGATCAAGAAGATAAGAAGTGACAATAGGACCGAGTTTGTGAACACCAAGATTGAAGACTATTGTGATAAAGTTGGGATCAAGCATGAGGTGTCCCCCACCTATACCACACAACAAAATGGTGTAGTAGAGAGGAAGAACCGGACACTAATCACTCTTGCAAGATCAATGCTTGATGAATACAACACCCCCGAGAAGTTTTGGGCCGAAGCAATCAACACCGCATGCTATGTGGCTAACCGGCTCTTTGTTCAAAGGCTTCTCAAGAAGACCCCCTATGAGCTTGTGAATGGGAAGAAACCGGATATATCCTTCTTCTGAGTGTTTGGATGCAAAGTGTACATCTACAAGAAGCGCCAACACTTGGGGAAGTTCCAAAGGAGATGTGACATTGGTTTCTTACTTGGTTATTCTCTTAAATCCAAGGCATATCGAGTATTTAACAAAGCCTCTGGCCTAGTTGAAGAAACATATGACTTGGAGTTTGATGAAACTAATGGCTCTCAAGAAGAGCATGAGAATCTTGATGATGTAGGTGATGAACCCTTGAGGGAGGCTATGAATAATATGCTCGTTGGTGCAATCAACCCACTAGAGGTGGAAGGAGTTGAAGATGATGCAAATCAAGTACCCTCTCCACCTCACACGCCTCAAGTTGATGAAGAACAAGTGAGGGAAGCACAAGAAGATACCTTCATCCCTCAAGATCAAGCCGAGGCTCAAGCTAGTGATGTTGATGCACCACAACCTCCTCCCCAAGTGATTGATAGAAGATCTACACCTATGCTTCAAGCTCATCCACAAGACCTCATCATAGGGAGTCCATCAAGGGGGGTAACAACTCGATCTAAACTTGCTTCTTATGTTGAGCATCACTCTTTTGTTTCCTTTGTTGAGCCTTCTAGTGTGGAGGATGCACTTGCAGATCTGGATTGGGTGAACGCCATGCATCAAGAGTTGAACAACTTCACCCGGAACGAAGTGTGGACACTAGTAGAAAAGCCCAAAGGAGCAAGAATCATTGGCACCAAGTGGGTGTTTAGGAACAAGAAAGATGATCAAGGTGTGGTTGTGAGGAACAAGGCAAGATTGGTGGCAAAGGGGTTCTCCCAAGTTGAAGGCTTGGATTTTGGGGAGACCTTTGCACCGGTTGCGAGACTAGAAGCCATTCGTATCCTTTTGGCATATGCTTCACATCACAAAATGAAACTTTTTCAAATGGATGTGAAGAGTGCCTTTCTAAATGGTTTCATCAATGAACTTGTTTTTGTCTCACAACCTCCTAGGTTTGAAGACCCCAATTGTCCTAATCATGTGTATAGGTTGTCCAAGGCACTCTATGGTTTGAAGCAAGCTCCAAGAGCTTGGTATGAAAGGCTAAGGGACTTCCTACTCAAGAAGGGCTTCAAGATCGGGAAAGTGGATACCACACTCTTCACCAAGGTGCTACATGGAGAGATCTTTGTTGGCCAAGTGTATGTCGATGACATTATATTTGGGTCAACAAACCAAGATCATAGCAAGGAATTTGGTGCATTGATGTCCAAGGAGTTCGAGATGCCGATGATTGGCGAGCTAACCTTCTTCCTTGGCTTCCAAGTGAAGCAATTGAGGGAGGGCACCTTCATATCTCAAGAGAAGTACACTAATGATGTGCTCAAGAAATTCAAGATGGAGGATTGCAAGCCAATCAAGACCCCAATGCCTACTAATGGAACCTCGACCTTGATGAGGGAGGTAATCCGATCGACCAAACTCTTTATCGCTCTATGATCGGTAGTCTACTTTACCTCACCGCTTCTAGGCCGGATATCATGTTTAGTGTGTGTATGTGTGCTAGGTTTCAAGCAAACCCTAAGGAGTCGCATCTAAGTGCGGTTCAAAAAATCCTTAAGTACATAAGGCACACCCCTAGCATTGGCCTTTGGTATCCCAAAGGATCTCCCTTCCTACTTTGTGGCTATTCCGATTCGGATTATGCCGGGTGTAAGGTTGATAGGAAGAGTACCTCTGGCGGTTGCCATTTGCTAGGAAGATCACTTGTTTCTTGGTCCTCAAAGAAGCAAAATAGTGTGGCATTGTCTACCGCCGAGGCGGAATACATAGCCATGGGAGCTAGGTGTGCACAAATCTTATACATGTCCCAAACACTACTTGATTACGGCGTGATTTTAAAAGATGTTCCACTTTTGTGTGATAATGAAAGCGCCGTAAAGCTTGCAAATAACTCGGTTCAACACTCTCTCACCAAGCACATTGATATTCGCGATCACTTTCTTAGAGATCATGTGGCTAGGAAAGATATCACACTAATGGGAGTTTCTAGCGAAAATCAATTGGCGGATATCTTCACTAAACCTCTCGATGAAGCAACCTTTTGTAGGTTGAGAAGCGAGTTGAATGTGCTTGATCACTCAAACTTAACTAAAAAATGATCTTGTGTGAACCACCTAGCATCATGTGTAATTTAATCATGTTAATTTAGTAATGCACATAGGCTTGGCTAACATGGTTGTAATAACCGTTCTTGAACGTGTGAAGAAGTCCAATTCATGGTTTAAACTTGCAAGCAACCTAGATTCAAATTCTTGTAATGCATTGCATTTGCATGTGTTGTTTGTCGTTTCTTTTTGGTTAAGTTTGAGCATCCTCTGTGTTTGTCCACTTAGGGGGAGCATTCCAAGCTCAAGACACTTCTTTACCCCTCTTGTGGCCATATGATGCCTCCTTGGTGCTTCCATTTGAATATTTTGAACTAAAACTAAATCTAAGTCTATGGCAAGCTATTTGAAAAGGAGAGTTTGAGAGATGGTTCTCATATCAAGTCCAATCAGGTGTTATTTGGATCTTATTTGGATTGGAAATTGTTTGGGAGAAATACGCAAAAATAAAATTTGAAAAATTCTATTTTAAAGGGCGTCGGACGCTGCCGACGGACGCTCGGCGACAAATGCCTCAGCGTCCGTTGCGATTGTCCGGAGACTGAACGTTGCCTGTTTGCAGGGCGACGAACGCTCCCCAGCGTTTGTCGCGGAGCGTCCGACGCGGTCAATGTGTTTGGGCCTTTCAAACCTATTCTAGAAGCCCGACGGACGATGCCGTCGGACGCTGTCCAGCGTCCGTCGCACATCGACGGAGCGTCCGTCGTTCCAATCCAGAGCGTCCGTCGCGAACTTAAGGCTGAATTTTTTAAAAAAAATCCCCGTCTGTTCTCTCCCTCTCTCAGTCGGTTTCTTCAGTTCATTCGTACGCTGTCGCCGCCTGACCTCTCCTAACCCTAACCGCCGCTGAGCCAATCTCGCAACGCCCACGCCACTCCTCGCCGGCGTGCCCCACCCAGCACCGTTACACAGGAGTAGGACGAGGCCGTTATAGTGGCAGTATCTACTCCACCTCAGTCCCAGCCAGCAGAGCTTGTGGCAGTCGTATCTCTGGTCGCTTTGGCAGTATCTACTCCTCCACCACCTCGAGTCTTCACTCGTCGGGCTCCCAGACCCGTTACGTCAGAGGCAGGACCATCCGAGGCACCAGCTGAGCCTCAAGGGGAGCTAGTTGAGTCAGCAGCTCCAGAGCTTCCAGGGTTAGCTCCAGAGGTCACCCCAGCTGCGCCTACACCTGCTGCGGCCGAGGCGGATGTTGAGTCTGACAAGTCAGATCTTCAGGACTTCATCATGCTCGATCATCAGGATGCAGCTTCTTCGCCTTCTTCTTCAGCCCCGGATGCTTAGTTGTTGGTGCTCGACGCCAAAGGGGGAGAGAGGGTCGAGTACAGAGATAAGGGAGGGATTCGTTTCTTTGTGTGTCTTTAATCCCCCGTACTCATGTCATCATGTCTATTCTATTGCATTTGTGTATATGTGTGATGAATGATGCTTGTGAGATACTTGTGCTTGTGAGACATACTCTTGTTTTTCACTAATATATGGTGTGAGTTGTCTCTTGTTCATGATATGTCTCTATGATCTAATGGTAATTGAGTTTCCGCATCTTACTCCAATATATGGTTGAGAATATCATGAGGTACTTCTCTTAATATTCATATTCATGAGTACCATGTTTGTGATTTGGTTTGGGTGAGCAAGTTTGCTTCATTACAGATTCACTAACCCTTGCTCAACCATTCCAAGTCACCAAAATCCTAACCTTTCACTCTTATATCCATACTCAAGGAGTTATTGTCGTCAATCACCAAAAAGGGGGAGATTGAAGAATCATGGCCCTAGTTGGTTTCGGTGATTAACGGCAATTAGCGATTATTATGGCTAACGTGTGTTTTGCAGAGGCTATGCGTAGCTTAGCCATAGTGATCAACATGAATGGGCATGAATGGTCATCACTTAGCCCTCAAGATGGATATCGTTTCGGATTTCAAAGAGACATGATGAAGACCCTAGAATGATAGGCTAAGTGCCATAAGGTGATGAAGGGCACTTAGAAATAGATAGGGCTTCTATTTGATCTTTGACCGTACTATCAAGAGGGGTTGAGACTAGTAGCTTGACTTAGGAAAGCTTCATGACTTAGGTGTGGTGCACACTTGACTTCCTTAGCTCTAAGCAAGCCTATGGTGACCGTAAGATAGCCAAGAACTTTTTCCAAATTCATCGCGACGAAAACTGGAGTTGAAAAAGAAGTTTACTAGGCGTCGGACGCTGAGTCTGGAGGCGCCGGACGCTGTCCGTTGCGTCGGACGATAGCGTCGGACGCTGACGTCAGGCTGATGTAGCGTCCGTCGGCCACCCAGTTTGAGCCCCTGAGTTTCAGAGGGCGTCGGACGCTGTCCGTCGCCTAGGCGTCAGACGCTAGGGTAGCGTCCGTCGGCCTTCCAGTGGGCCTGTTTTCAGTGCAAAACGAAAAGGGGCGTCAGACGCTGATGCGCAGGAGCGTCCGTCAGACTGCGCAAGAGCGTCCGTCGGACTGCGCAGGAGCGTCCGTCGCCCAAAACAATGTGGAGAACTAGCCGTTGGGCAGGGCGACGAACCGTCCGTCGCCAACTTAAAGAGCCAGCCCAAGGCAGTTTTCTTGAGGGCTATTTATAGCTCCTCACACTTCTCTCCCACCTCGCCTTTTCTCATTTCAGTTGTTGAGTTTGTTGAGAAGGTTGGGAAGAGAGCAATAGCCCTAGAGTGAGAGATTGATTCGCGAATCCATCCATCCTCTCCTCTAGTTCATCCAAGAGTTCAAGTGTGCATCCTTCAGTTATGAAGCTTGAGTGAGTCAAGTGAAGATCAAGGCTTGTTACTCTTCGTGATCGACATCATCTAGACGGTCCGGTGGTGCTAGGAGGAAGGTGATCGCCAGAGGATTGTCGGCGACCCTTCTCCATCGACGTTGTGATCGGTTGTGAGCGATTCACCGAGCCGGAGTGGCAAAGAATCAGCCCGTAGAGAGCACTTAGTCCTTGCGCGGACCAAGGGGGAGTGATACCGTGCGCGGTGCTCCAACGAGGACTAGGGGGAGTGTCGACTCCTTGATACCTCGGCAAAAAGTCGTCGTGTCAAATTTCCTTTGCCTCCTCTTTACTTAATGCAATTACATTCAAGCATTACATTCTGCTTTACCTTCTTGTTGCTTGACTAGAATTGCATAGGGCTTTACCGCTTTCATTGTCATGCCTTGCTTGTTTAGCTAGGACACACTTGGGAAAGCACTAGGGGGTTAATTGGCTCTTGTTAGGTTTTAATATTGCTTAGAAATTCAAAAGAGCCCAATTCACCCCCCCCTTCTTGGGCATCTTGATCCTTTCAAGGTCCTAGAGTCGGGACCAAGCAGCCTTGTCCTGAACGACCTCCGCCTCGGCCTCTCTCCCCTCCTCGCACGCGTACCACTCCTGCATACAGACATCATGTATCCTTTCATTAATTCAACAACACAAAACGAATGCGCAGTATTGACAAATGTTGTGCGGTCGAGACTTACCCAGAACTTGTTCTTAATCTGCCTAGCAACCGTGATGTCGGGTGCACTGGACTCCGCGGTGATGAAGTGATCCTACGACCAGGGCGGGCCGTACTCCCCGGCATAGTTGACGTTGCCAGGGTAGTGTTTCTTGATTAGGAGAGTGAGGGTGCCATTGATATGGCGTGACCCACCCCCTCCACTCACAGCTACCCAGTTCCTGCACGAGTCAATAAGAACAAATGTTAGTCTGAAGTTCGATTTTCAACATGTAATATGAACAACTAGTGATAACATCAATGGTTACTTACTTTTCGTCGCTAGGTCGAATGACCGGACGACGGTGAGGTAAGGGAACCTGCCGCGGGAGCTGCGTGGGCCCGCGCTGGTACACCTTGCTCATAGCAGAGGAAGTGGAACCTCCTGCTATGGCCTCGGCCTCCTTCCTCTCCTCCTCGTCCTCGTCCTCCTCCTCCCGATGGGTCAAATAGGGCGTCGGGTCTTGAGGAGGAGTAGGCTCCGGCCTCTCCCTCATAGGACGACCGCGGGGGCGGCCGGTCCTCGTCGAAGTCTCAGCCGCCGGCTCGTCCAGGTCCTCAGTACTCCTCCGGTAAAAGGAGGACACCTGCCGCTGCGACCGCCTGCTTCCGCCTGACATTTTGTCGAGTGCCTGCAATTACAAAGATAAAACGAATTAGCATAAATAAATAGTAAGTACTTATAAAGAGATATAAACGGAACGAAACAATATAATATTACATGAATTAGAAATTGTCTCCACGATCGGCAGTGGCTTGTGGCTCTCGTGGCACTCGTGTGTCGTCATCACTATCAATATTATCGAAATCTAATGCCTCGTCCTCGTCTTCATCCTCCTCCTCCTCCACCAACCCTAATTGCATCCGCTCAAGAATTCTTAAGTCTTTGTCATTCTGCACCTCAACACCCTCGTCCTCATTGTAGTCATTGTCTTCTTCCATTTCCATCAACGATGTTATGTCAATGTCAAACCTCCCTTCTAGGCCCTCAGGTTGAAAGAACTCTCCGGTATATGTGTTTGGGTCAAAGTTGTAGTCATCATCGTTTGGGAGAGGTGCTTTGCCGCGCGGCGATACCAACTGAATGATGTACCAACCCACAAGATCCTCAACTTGTTGGCATTCCCATGGGAGATAATAAACTTGTGTGGCTTGTTGTGCCACAATATATACATCATTTTCTTTATAGATGGAATCCTATCGAATTTCCACTAGCCCAAGCTCAGGGGCTTTTCTCGTGACATCAGGATCGAACCAATGGGATATGAATACCACTGGATTAAGAGCTTTGGTAGATTTGCTACCTGGATAGTGGAGCTCGTATATTTCTTCGACTACGCTGTAATAGTCGCGGTCATCGGTGTCAGGCGTACGAACTCCACTATTCGTGGTCTTTCGATTTGGTCGGCTCTCCTCGTATCTTCTTGTGTGAAAGCGATAGCCATTCACATCATAAACGGTGAATGACTTGACTCTGCGCTCGAAGCCTTTGGCCACCTGTTTCAACTCATCACTCATTTCCGGATCCGTGCGGGCCTACAAGTTTAGGTCGGATATATCGTTACATGAAATGAAATGAAATACTAGATAAGTAGGCTCGTACCTTAGTACTGAACCATGAAATGAAATCGAGGTCACCCTTTTTGAGATGATCGTCTTGTTCTTCAAGGGAAGGATCCCTTGAGCCTCTCCATTGTTCAGCAATAAATTTTCTGAAAAAACAAGAGGTAAGTGGGTTGGATCGATAGGATGGTGACGGCGTATGTGACAAGGTCATTGAGAACTTACTACACATAAGGAGCCACTTCATCAAGGTTCAACAACACATAGAGTGTGATAGTGCGCCACTCCTCAAGCTGCAACATCTTGATCTTCGATGCGCTTGCTCTTCCGAGTTCTCCTTTGAAAAGGCTGAGGTTCGATGAACTCTCGTCGATGTTGTATCGAGAGGGTGGATTGTGCACGCTAGGAAGTTTATCCTTATAGTATGTCGTTGTGAAGTTGGACACCTCCTCGAGAATAAATGCCTCTGCCACAGAAGCCTCAATTTTGGCTTTATTTCTACACTTCTTCCTAAGAATCTTTAGCAATCTCTCGACTGGATAGCACCAATAGCATTGCACGACCCCCATCCGTGCCTGAGTTGGTAGGTGCAAAAGAAGATGTTGTATCGGCAGGAAGAAGTCGAGGGGGGAGAGAGATCATCTCCAACTTGCAGATCAACACATGTGCCACTTCTTCCAGGTTAGCAATCACGTCTCGAGATAGCTCCTTGGCACAAAGCTGACAAAAGAAATAACTCAACTCTGTCAGCACGCGCCACACAGGCTCGGGGAAGAATCCTCGGGTCATCGTAGGAAGGAGCCGCTAGATCCATATGTGATAGTCATGACTCTTCATCCCTAACACTCACATAGTAGACAAATTTTCTTCGGAGCATCGTACGTGAGAACTATTGGTTTCTGAGCATCGTACGTGACAACGTGCTCCAGAATTTCTCAAATTTTTTCCATGGCATACGCATATGATGTAACGACACCTCGCAAAGTTTCGTGATTTTCGGATTTCGTTTGAATTTTTTAGAATTTAAAAACCGCCTGCATGTAACTTGCAGGCATTGCCCCGAGAGCACGTTGATTGAAACTTCGGGTCAGTTTCAGGATTTGGTCTAAACATACACTCAAGAACAAAAATAACATTTTTGCATTCATTGAAATCCAGTATTCGATGCACCGCAGTTCAAACTTGTGTATTTTGGAAAAAAAATCAAGGAAATGAAATAAAGTCAAAAAAATATAACAAAAAGTTTTGAAAAAATGTCAAACTTGAACATGTTGACCATGGTGATGTGTGAAAGCTACAAAAAAAATCTGGTTGCAAAAATAAAAAAAAAACAAATGCTTTGTCGAGTGCCAGCCCTGACACTCGGCAAAGGGTGTTTGTTGCCGAGTGGTAGCCCTGGCACTCGGTAAAGGGAATTTTTTTGCCGAGTGCCAAACGACGGACACTCGGCAAACCTGACGGCCATGGATGACGTTAGGGCCGGATTGTTTTGCCGAGTGTTTTTTTTGCCGAGTGCTCGACACTCGGCAAAGCGCCTGATTTACCGAGTGCAGGTTTGTGCCGAGTGACAGGCACTCGGCAAAGCAAGATATACTGAGTGAGAGATTGTGCCGAGTGCCACGTTGACCAGCACTCGACAAAGCGTGCATTGCCGAGTACCCGATATTTGACACTCGGCAAAGCTTGCGGCACTCGGCAACGCTGTTGTTTCCTGTAGTGACAGAGAGCGCTGCTGATGCAACACCAAGCATCACAACTCACAAGTGAAGCAACCATGGCCCTTGGGGCCTCATAGGACGGGTGACTAGGCCCAATGTTCGTGTAACTAGCCAAGACTGGGTGAAGCCCGAGTAGTGGGCGTGTGTTCCGGCTCTATAAACTATGTCTTAGCGCTTTGCCGCCGTGTGTGTAAGTTAGGTTTGTTTGGCAGAACTCCATTACTAAAAAGAGTAAAATCTAGATCTGAGATTCACATAGATCCACCATAGAGCAGATCCATCATGATTCTCATTTTCGTCAAAGTGTTTGGTAGAGCTACACCTCCCTTTCTATGTAATTGTCAACCTGGACCCACGTGTCAAGGCAAAATGAAGAAAAAAGAATCGACGAGATTCCTTCTTCTTCCTCCCCTTTCTACATAGCAGAGCACATTGGATCAGGCAGCGTCCGTTTGGCGTGGGGCCCGCATGTCCAGTGTCGCTGGAGCTTGCAAGCGCTTGTTGGCGGAGCTTGCCGGTGGTGAGGCTGAGCTGATGTGCGGTTGGAGCTCATCGACATCAAGGCTAGATCTCATGAACATGTTAGAGGAGGACAACGTCAGAGGCTTGGCGGCCTGGCTTGTGTAGCCAGGCTCGAGCATGTAGGGGCAGCAGGTGGCGTGGGGGGGGGGGGGGGGGGGGGGGGGGGCACCATAGACATGGCTGCTAGGACTTGTGGCCATGGCATCCGGGCGAGGACAGAGCCCACGAGAGGGGCGTGATGGTCATGCATGGACCAGGGTGGTGCTCGCAATGGCCATGAACGGGGAGGGGCGTGGGGCACTCGGGATGGTGAGGAAGAGACGAAAGAGAAGACAATAAATCATTGGCTCGTCATTAGTTTGGCATGCCTTTCTCTGCTTCTGACAGTACCTGTAAACCTAAACAAAGTTACTAGGTTGTTATATTAGCATGTCACATGTGCCAAGCTAGAAACCACTTGTAAAAGACAGGTAAATGTTGTTTAGAATTATTTGTCGTCATTCAGCTGCAGTTGGAGGCTCAGTTTCATATCCCTGATTTTCAAAATAGCTATTTCAGTTCTAAAAAAATTGGGCTTGATTTCATCTTAGAACTATCAAAGTGATCATTTAGTCCTTAAAAAATTTATTTTAGGTACAATTTCCTCTATGAACTATTAAAGTATATTTTAGTCTTTAAACTTTTCTTTTGAACTCAACTTCGTCTCTTGTCCTATACTGCTATATATGTAGAACGTTGCGCTGTTGTGCCTAGTCATCTTTAGGTGCTTAGGTGCCACTGTTTCTGGCATCATCCCCCAGTTATTGAATCGAATATATAGCACATTTTCGATATTTGTATTAATATTTTGAAATAGATATAAATTTAGATCCAAATATCCCTGAAAAAAAATTTTAGCTTATGGACAATAGCATAATATTTGTATATACATTTATTGGTTATTAATCAGTAAGCCTAACGCTAGAAATAGCTAAGGAAAAACTGTGGATCTAATGTTATTCTAATTTACCAATGTGTTAAAAGGTACTAAATAGCATTCGTATCAGTTGTAATTCCTCCCACAAAAGTAATGTACTAGGATATAATAAATGGTACCATTACAAGGTAACATTTACAATAATGAGTTAGAAATAAGTAGTTTTTGGAATGTTCACTAGTGATGTTTTTATTCAAATATTATTTTTCTCTCTAGTCACTAATGGTGATGCAGTTGACCAAGCATGCATGCGGCATCCCACCTAAACGAGGGATGAAGTTGAGCTAAAAGAGAAGTTTAAGGACTAATAAAATGCACTATGATAGTTTATAAATGAAAAATTGAGCCCAAAACGTGAAGTTTGAGGAATCAAATGGTCAATTTAATAGTCCTGTGATGAAACTGAGCCCAAAGTAAAGTTTGGACTGAAATGGCTATTTTAAAAGTGTCGGGTACAAAGGTAAGGGGTATCCTAAACGTGGGATAATCTAATGCTTAACATAGCAATTATTTTTAAGGTACGATCCAATCAGCTGTCCGAGTCAATGAAGGAAGGTCCATCACGCAAAGGTTTCCTCACCGGCAACAGGGACCGGTCGTGGGCCGGCCCATTGCAGGAAAAACAGAAGACAGGATACCCCTCCGTCTCTACCTCGACTGACGGATGGGGGTCGAACGAACGATCCCTCCGTCTCTACCTCGACTGACGGACGGGGGTCGAACGAACAACCCCTCCGTCTCTACCTCGACTGACGGACGGGAGTCGAACGAACGACCCCTCCACATCTACCTCGACTGACGGATGGGGGTCGAATGAACGACCCCCCGCCTCTACCTCGACTGACGGACAGAGGTAGAACGAACGACCCCCCATCCCCGCCTTGACTGACGGACAGGGGTCGAACGAACGACCCCTCTGCATCGACCCCTCGAATGACGGACTGGGGGTCGAACGAACGACCCGCGAGCAGGAGGCTCGATCGACTTACCTGCTCCCGGTATGGGGTAAAAGGGATCCAATGCACCTACCTACCCCGCCTAATGCCATGGGCGCCCACTACCACAGTCAAATCCATCAACTCACCGCCCATGCGCTGGACCTTCGTTGACCGCGCGGCCGCTGTAGCCACGTCACAGGTACGGAATCCAGAGGCACCCCCTCGAGCCATGAACAGGACGGCCCTAGACCGTGTCTTCAGGGATACGACAGGGTCACGCTGGTCTCGACCCCCCTCGACCAGGGGGCTCGACCATCGTCTCCAACCACTCCGGCATGGCTCCCGTCCAGTCCGTCCCGCGTCAACTGTGGGACTCGTACCCGTCTGCAGAAGGCCGACCGCACTGTGCCATGACGTTCGACAGCGTCCAGTCTGCCATCACCATGCCCTGGAGCCCCGGAAGGACAGGGAGGCCACGCCGCTAAAGCGGGCGACGTCCCACCGCAAGCATGGAGCACGAACACGCCTCTCATGCCGCTACAGTTTAGGACTCTGTACTCCCGTACCTCCCCTTGATCTATAAAAGGGGACGCCGGGATAGATGAAAAGGGGGCTGATGGACATCGGCTTAGACATTCAGACATCAGCTCTGTGCCGCATACACCACACACCCGATTGCCTGATCAAC
Organism: Microstegium vimineum; assembly: GCA_022036555.1. NCBI lineage: Eukaryota > Viridiplantae > Streptophyta > Magnoliopsida > Poales > Poaceae > Microstegium > Microstegium vimineum. The sequence continues at coordinate 38,695,095 of CM039135.1, forward strand.
ATCTTAAGCAATCAACCGACCACCTAGGACAGCCCTGCTAGCCCTAGGCCTCAGCTCATCCTGAGCACCCCGTGTAAACCAGCTTGTACCCCCCTGTACGGGCACTTCGGTGCAAGATAATACAATCCATCCTCCCCCGCTGGACGTAGGGCCTTCTGTGCCCGAACCAGGATAAATCTTGTGTTCTTCTTGCATCACGTTTGGGAGAGGGAGCACGCAATATATAAATTTACTAGCCGGTGGTCTTGACCTCCTGGGTCATAACACCGACAGTTGGCGCACCAGGTAGGGGGATTTGTGTGTCAATCGACTCCGAACTACTCTCCCAGATGAATTCCACGATCCCATCACTTCCATCCGCCACTATCATCTGGTTCGGGAGCCTAGAGTTCATGTCCACGGGCCACGGTCACGACATGGTTCTACTCTCAGGTAGTGGCATGGATAGCAGCAGCTCCGGTACTCCAGGGCCAAGGAGGACCAGATGACGGTCCCACCACTCGCGCCTGTCGCCTGCGACCAGGAGGAGGCGCGAACAACGCCACCGCACTCTTCACCGCGCGGATCCCGAGACGCCGGATGCCGTCTCCCCGGCCTCAGCTGGTGACACAGTTCCTCCCTTCGGGAGCCTGTTTGACCCATGCTTGCGGGTCGGGGGGCGGGTACCTCGCTGAGCCTGACTTTGGCTCTGCCATACCGTCATCTCAGAAGGTCCCCGCAGCTTCTCCGACATACTCGGCCGCGCCACCGCGCAACCTGTTTCCACATGGGCTCTACAAAAGCGCCAGACTCTGTTCTGCTTTTGTAGGCTCGTAGATGCAGGCACGTTACGACTCCCCAGGGAACCTGCTACGTACAACGATCAACCTCGTCACCACCCCTCCACGGGACGAGCGCCCGGAGTCACGACGAGCCCCGGCCCTAGGGTGTCAGACCTGGGGCACGGTACGACAATGGCTGGAGGAGGAAAGCTGGGGATCTTTCCCCAACTTCTACCACGGTTACCCCGACGAGGGTTACGATCCCACGCGGGAGTGCTTCCACCTCGTCGATCCGGTCGACTCCTAGGACGACATCAACGACGCCGCGGCCACGGATAAAGGAGGAGGGGGCAACGCTACCCCGGCGCGAGAAGTCCCCCCCCCCCCGGTTCCAGTCGAAGCTGATCCACCTCAGGACGCCAAGATCGCGCAAGTCCGAGAGCTGCTCGCCAAGCTCGAGGATGAATGCCGACGACTTCAGCAGCTCGAGCACGCCCTCGAGCGAGATCACGGGCGCCCACAGGGTGTGGGAGCCTGCGGCCGGGCCCGGGAAGTGCATCGACAGATCATCAATGAAGGGGTGAACGAGCGCTGCGTCTATAATCACGCTAGCCAGAACATCATGGCAGCCGCGATGTTGCTCCGCGACATGCCGGCGCCATCGACGCCCCATGCGCAGCGCATTAGAGATGAAATCCAGGGGCTCCTCCAAACCGCGGCCGCTCAGCAGGCGGAGAGCTCGGCCTCGAGACGAAGAGGAGCTGCTTCCGAGCGGCGGGACGTGGCCCCTCGACAAGATCAAGAGGTATCTGTCCACCAAGACAAGGCGTCCCAAGGCGGAGCGGAGCGGCAACCAGTTTGAGACCGCATCCTCGACGATCGACAACCGCGAGACGCGCGATACGACATCAACAACAACAAACGACGCCGACACGGTGACGTTGAGGCGCGAGGTTATAGTGCTCATCGAGGTGGGCGCTACGACAACGACGAGGATCAACGTCGATCCCCGGGACCACCAGGGCCACGAGTCTTCAGCAAGGCAATCCGGCAGACCGCCTTGCCTGTTCGTTTCTGTCCACCCACCAGCCTGGTCAAGTACAACGGCAAAACCAACCCGGAGCTCTGGCCTGCTGATTTCAGGCTGGCATGTCAGCTAGGAGGAGCCGACGACGACCACGTCATCATTCGGCAACTCCCGCTCTTCCTCTCCGACACCGCTCGAAGGTGGCTCGAGGAGCTCCCCCCGGACTTGATCCATGGCTGGCCCGACCTAGTCAGGATCTTCGAGGGGAACTTCAAGGGCACCTACGTGCGGCCAGGAAACTCCTGGGATCTCCGCAGCTGCAACCAGAAGCCAAGGGAAACCCTCCGCGACTTCACCCGACGGTTCTCCAAGCAATGTACTGAGCTAACCCACATCTCCAACCACGACGTCATCACGGCGTTCGCCGCCGAGACAACCTGCAAGGAGCTGGTGCGGGAACTGGGACAGAACACCCCCAAGACCGCCAACGAGCTTATGGACATCATCGCCAACTATGCAGCCGGCGAGGAAGCTGTTGGCGCGTTCTTCTATGCATCCCCGAGCAAGGGGAAGGCCAAGGCGGACGAGCCTGAGGGCTCGAATAATGGACCCAAGAAGAGCAATAACAACAAGAAAAAGAAGAACCCACCAGGTCGACGCGACATCGAGCCCTACGATCTTGTCACTGCGACAGACAAGAAGAAACCTCAAGGTCCCCCTCTCGAGGGGGGCGTCTTCGACAAAATGCTGAAAGAGCCCTACCCTATCACAAGGGACCGACCAACCACAGCCTCGAGGACTGTCACATGCTCAAGAGGCACGTCTGCTCCCTCGGCCTCAAGAAAGACAACAAGAAGGAGGACCCACAAGACGAGGGCGATGGCAAGAACGGGGGCTTCCCCGAGATCCTCGACTGTTTCATGATCTTCGGGGGACCCTCAACCCGACTCAGCATGCGTCAGCGCAAGAGTGAGCGTCAGGAGGTCTTCTCTGTTCAAGCTCAAGCTCCTTGATACCTCGACTGGTCACACGTGCCGATCACCTTCGATCAGGATGACCATCCTGAGCACGTCCCCAACGTAGGAGTCTACCCACTCGTCGTCGACCCGATCATACTCAACACCCACCTTTCCAAGGTACTCATGGATGGGGGAAGCAGCCTCAACATCATCTATGCCGAGACCCTCGACCTCCTGGGGATCCCGAGGACCATGCTCCTGCCCAGTGCGGGGGGATTCCACGGGATCGTCCCAGGAAAGGAGGCACTCCCGATCGGTCGCGTCAAGCTACCCGTCTGCTTCGGTACCCCCTCGAACTTCTGGAAGAAAGATCTGACCTTCGAGGTGGTCGCGTTCCACGGAACCTACCACGCCATCATCGGTCGACCGGGATACGCCAAGTTCATGGCGGTCCCGAACTACACCTACCTCAAGCTAAAGATGTCGGGGCCCAAGGGAGTCATCACCGTCGACACCTCCTACGATCACGCTTACGACTGCGACGTCAAGTGCGTGGAAAACGCCGAGGCGGTCGAGGAGTCAGCCATCCTCGCAGCCCTCGACGACTTCTCCAAGGAGATCCCCGACCCCAAGCGGCACGCCGGCAACTTCAAGCCTGCGGAGGACACCAAGACCATCCCGCTCGACCTCGGCCACGCGGATGGGAAGGCGCTGACGATCAGCGCCACCCTCGAGCCCAAATAGGAAGTCGTGCTCGTCGACTTTCTCCGCGCAAATGCTGACGTGTTTGCGTGGGGTCCCTCGGATATGTCGGGCATTCCGAGGGATGTCGCCGAGCACTCCTTGGACATCCGGGCCGGATCCAAACCGGTGAAACAACGGCTGCGCCGCTTCGACGAGGAGAAGCGCAGAATCATCGGGGAGGAGGTCGACAAGCTTTTGAAGGTTGGATTCATCAAGGAGGTACATCATCCCGAGTGGTTAGCAAATCCTGTACTTGTCAAGAAAAAGAGTGGAAAGGATAGGATGTGCGTAGACTACACTAGTTTAAATAAAGCATGCCCCAAGGTTCCTTTTCCATTACCACGTATTGATCAAATAGTAGATTCCACTGCGGGATGTGAAACTCTCTGCTTCCTTGATGCATATTCTGGCTATCACCAAATAAAGATGAAGGAGTCCGATCAGCTCGCGACTTCCTTCATCACCCCCTTTGGCATGTTTTGCTACCTCACTATGCCCTTCGGTTTGCGGAACGCCGGGGCCACATATCAACGATGCATGCTCCATGTCTTTGGAAAACACATAGGGACGACTGTCGAAGCCTACGTCGATGACATCGTGGTCAAATCCAAGAAAGTAGAGAACCTAGTCGGGGACCTTGAGATCGCGTTTGGGTGCCTCAGGGCAAATCACATAAAGCTGAACCCAGAGAAGTGTGTCTTCGGGGTCCCTCGAGGCATGCTCCTAGGGTACATAGTTTCCCAACGCGGGATCGAGGCCAACCCTGAGAAGGTAACCGCAATCACCAGGATGGGCCCGATCAAGGATCTTAAGGGCGTACAAAGGGTCACAGGGTGCCTCGCTGCCCTCAGCCGGTTCATCTCACGGCTCGGGGAAAAAGCCCTCCCCCTTTATCGCCTCCTTAAGAAAACAGAACACTTCACATGGATCGTCGAGGCCGAGGAGTCGCTCTCCAAACTCAAAGCCTTGCTCACCTCGCCACCTATCTTGGTGCCCCCAAGCCCAGCCGAGCCCCTCTTGCTCTATGTCGCAGCAACTACCCAGGTAGTCAGCGCTGCCATAGTAGTCGAGAGGGCAGAAGAGGAACATGCCCTGCCGGTTCAGAGGCATGTCTACTTCGTGAGCGAGGTACTTTCCGAGACTAAGATGAGATACCCCCACATCCAGAAGCTATTGTATGCCATCGTCCTCACTTGGTGCAAGCTCCAGCACTATTTCCTGGGCCACCCGGTTACTGTGGTCTCATCTTTCCCCCTCGGGGAGATAATCCAGAACCGGGAGGCATCTGGGAGAATCGCCAAATGGTCGGTCGAGCTCATGGGGGAAACTCTCTCCTACGCCCCTCGGAAGGCCATCAAGTCTCAGGTATTGGTAGACTTCATTGCAGAATGGACCGACACTCAGCTACCCCCGGCGCAAGATCAGACCGAGCTCTAGACCATGTACTTCGACGGATTGTTGATGAAGACAGGGGCAGGCGCCGGATTGCTGTTCATATCACCCTCGGGGGTTCACATGCGCTACGCCATCCGCCTCCACTTCCCCGCCTCCAACAACGTAGCCGAGTACGAGGCTCTCGTCAACGGTCTGCGCATCGCCATCGAGCTCGGGGTTTGACGCCTCGACGTTCGAGGGGACTCGCAGCTTGTGATCGACCAAGTAATGAAAGATTCGAGCTGCCACGACCCAAAGATGGAAGGCTACTGCAAGGAGGTCAGTAAGCTGGAGGACAAATTCTATGGCCTCGAGCTCAACCACGTCGCCCGCCGGTACAACGAAGCTGCCGACGAGCTAGCCAAAATCGCGTCTACCCGAGGCACGGTTCCTCCCAACGTCTTCTCGAGGGGCCTTCACAAGCCGTCTGTCGACCTAGGCTCGGGGGCTCCCGCCCTCGAGCAAGGGGTCGACCCTTCCTCCTCGACCGATCCTCCCTCAAACGGGGAAGAAGTCATGGAGATCGACGGAACGGCCGCAACACCAACCCCCTCGACGGACTGGCGCACACCCTACCTCGAGTATCTGATACGGGGCGAGCTCCCCGAGGACCGCACCGAAGCCCGACGCATAGCCCGATGCGCCAAAACCTACGTCTTGTATGGGGATGGCCGCGAGCTGTATCGACGCAGCCCTACCGGTATCCTTCAACTTTGCCTCACCCTCGAGGAGGGGAGGGCACTACTGAAGGACTTACACTCGGGGGCTTGCGGCCACCATGCGGCGCCAAGAACGCTGGTAGGAAGCGCCTTTCGACAAGGCTTCTACTGGCCAACAGCCGTTGCCGATGCTACCAAACTGGTTCGATCTTGCAAGGGATGCCAATTCTACGCCAGGCAGACCCACCTGCCTGCGCAAGCTCTTCAGATGATACTCATAACTTGGCCATTCGCAGTATGGGGGCTCGACATGGTCGTCCCCTGAAGAAAACAAAAGGTGGCCAAACCCACCTCCTAGTGGCCAAAGACAAGTTCTCGAAATGGATCGAGGCTCGACCCATCGCCAACATACAATCCCGACAAGCCGTGTTGTTCTTCACAGACATCATCCATCGCTTTGGGGTTCCCAATGTTATCATCACCGACAATGGCACGCAGTTCACGGTCAAAAGTCCCTGGACTTCTGTGACCACCACCACATCAGGGTGAACTGGTCCGCAGTCTCCCACCCTCGGACTAACGGCCAGGTCGAGCGTGCCAATGGTATGGTTTTACAGTGCCTCAAGCTAAGGATCTTCGACCGTCAAAACAAACAAGGCAAGAGATGGGTCGATGAGCTGCCCTCTATCCTATGGAGCCTCAAAACGACGCCAAGTCGAGCTATAGGGTTCTCCCCGTTCTTCTTGGTCTATGGGTCCGAGGCCGTCCTCCTCACTGACCTCGAGTACGGGTCCCCTCGATTAAAGGCCTACAATGAGCAAGCCAACGCAGCAGCCCGAGAGGACTCCCTCGACTAGCTCGAGGAAGCCCGGGACACGGCCCTCTTCAAGTCGACAAAGTACCAGCAGACACTGTGGTGCTACCATGACAAGCACATACGCAAAAGGGACCTCGACGTCGGCGACCTCGTACTGCGCCGCCGACAAAGCAACAAGGGGCGTCACAAGCTGACGCCACCTTGGGAAGGACCCTTCATCGTGGCAGAGGTGCTAAAGCCAGGGACTTACAAGCTGAAGAACAGCAAGGGCGAGATCCTCACCAACGCATGGAACATCAAACAACTACGTCGCTTCTAGCCCTAAGGCCTTGAGGCCTTGTACATTTTCTACATCATGTACATTTATCGCATTATGAATGAATAAAATGTTCTCGAAATACATTTCACATTCGTTCATAACTCTGAGGTAGCCTCGACTCTGCTCCTGCAAAGTCAAGCCTCCCTCGGGGGCTGACAGGGGGGGACCCCCCCTCCTAATTCCTCTAAAAACCCGAACGTTTTTTCGAAACTCGGCCTCCTCTCTCCACCTTCGCCCTGAGTACGCTTCACGGCTAAGTAAGAAACGCCTCGAGCTCCCTAAGGGTCGAGGGCCGTCGAGCTAGGGACTCTCCTACACCTCAGGTCTATGGTACCCCCACTCGCTCCCCCCCTCCAGGGATACGAGCGTGCGTCGAATACTTAGTCCACAAGCAACGACTCAGACAAAGAGAAATAGAGACAGTTCGAGAAATAAAAACACCCAGATGCGTCTCGAATAAAATGCATTAAAGTTAAGAAGCCCCCAGCGGCTCGACATCATATTGTCATAAAAGCTAATCTATTACATGGACCTTCTTGTCCAGATTTGGCTCACAGGCCTTGACTACTCATCGCCATCGCCGTCCAGCGGGGGAAGCACCTCGGCCTCGAAGAGCTTCGCCAACTCACCGCCGGGCACCTCTGCGGCGTTGATCAGCTCATGGCATCTCACCATGTTCGCTTCATCGGTCAGCTCCGGGTCGACAACAAAGCCGCTGGCGACGACGTCGAGGTCATAGATGTAGCCCGAGCGGACAACCGCGAGCGCCCGCATCACGCCTATGTGAAGGGCGGCACGGACCTGCTCCTTCACTTCACGGGTCGCGGCGAAGAGCCGGTGCAAGAGGGAATCTCCACGCACGTCTCCCACAACCGGCAGCTCCGGCTCGACACCCATGCCGTCGCAGAAAGAGGAGATGGCGTCCCCAAGCCTCTCGTTAGGGCTCGTCTCCGGCCCGAGGAGGTTCTGAAGACTGGTCAGATCCTCGTGGGCTCGAGCCTTGTCCCATTCGAGTTCTGCCAGAACAAATAGAGGACTCCGTCAAAACCAAAAAAGCAGGGGAAGGGTCGAAAATAGGCAAGCTTAATAATATCCCTAAAAAACTCACCTTTGGCGTGTGCTTCCAGGGTGACGTGGTCCTGCTCAGCCCTCTGAAGTTGGTGGCGGACGTCGACGAGCTCTGCAGCTTGGTCGCTGTTTTTAGCCCGGAGGTCCTCGATGATCTTACCAGTACCATCGAGGGCCCTCTTCTGGTTAGCCGCCACCTCCCCCAGAGTGTCGCGGTTGCGGGAGACGGTGTCAACATTCGCCTGGAGTTCCCGGACCCACTCTTCGAGGGAGCCGTGGTCGGTGCCCGCCTGCTCCAGGTTGGCCTCAAGCTGCCGGACCTTCTCCGCCGTTCGAGCCAATTCCCCCCTCAGCAAGGTGGCCTCCTCCTCAGCCTTACGCCGGGCCTCCTGGGCAGCGTCCCGCTGCTGCCCGACCTTGGCAACCTCCTTGAAGGCGGCTTCAGCCCTCGACTGTGCCCGAGAGGCCTCCTCCTGAGCGGCTTTGGCCCCCTCCTGCGCGGTGGCCGCCTTGACCTTCGCCTGGGCAGCCTCGACCTCCGCCCTCTCCAGCGATGCGCGGAGGGTGGGGAGCTGCTCCTGCGCCCGGAGGATGAATTGGGACTTATCATACGACCTCGCCCTCAACATCTGATAGGGATAAAAAGGAAGGTCATCAGAAAAACAACAAAGTGACCCAAGCAAGATCAAAGAGAGAACGAGGCTTACTTCCATCCCCCGGTACAAGTCTGTGGACGCAACCTCCGCCGACAGGCGTACCACATGGGCAAGCCATGCCCGGAACTCCTCCAGGTGCTCCCACTCCCCGAGCTCAGCTTGATTGTCAAGCTTGAAGAAGGTGCGCCCTGGGTCTTGGGGGTCGGCCAGCTCGAGGGGTTCCTGCCCCCAAAGCCTGCTGCGGCGGTCAATCCTCTCCTTGACCTCCCGCATGATGCCTTGGCCCATCTCGGGGCCACCCCTGTGGAGCATCACCCGCTCCACCAGAGCGGGGAAGGGAGCCGCCCCCTCGAGCTGGGCGCTCCTGGCCTCGGAGTCATCTTGCGGGGCCGCCACCAGTCCCTCCTGATCATCTCCTCTAGGCGGAACAGGTCCCCGCCTTGAGAATAACCCTATGTGGTGAAGAAAACACACGTTAGCACCTGATGTCACAGGCTCGCCGCGGTCCTCTCCCTCCACGTCGACTAAGTTAGAGGGCGGATCACCTCGAGAAGACGACTGTCCGACTTCAATGACAGGACGAGCAACCGCCTCGGACATCGTCACGTCCGCCGTGCCACTTCCTTGCAGTGCCACAACGGTCCCCTCCGGCTCCTGCCGAAGGGTCGTCACCACCACCACTTCCGCCGGCTCCATCGACGTCACCGTCCCTGCCGTGGGCGACGCCGAGGCCCCCTCGACGAGGGTCTCCACCGACGGCGGCGCCTCCCGGCGCAGCAACGGTCACTCCCTCCTCTTGCCGCGCCTTCTCCTCGCGCTCGCGCTGCTGACGTGCCTCCCACAACGCGAGGTTCTCGGGCCACCGCTTCGGCGCCGGGTGCTCCAGCGTATCTTCATCACCAGCGCAGGTCAAGTCGACCACCTTCATCTCTACGGCGGCTTGGGAATCAATTCCCTCAACCACGGCCGTCGTCGACGACGGCTCCACGCTTTCCGAGGCCGCTGGCGCGCCCCCTCCGATGGGGCAGTGAGCACAGCCTCGACCGCCACTCTGGCGGACCCTGCCGATGCGACGGGTCGACCCGCCTCTTCCTCTGCTCGAGCTCGCTTCGCGGCGGCCTGCGCCTGCCCGCGCCCTATCGCCTCCCGCTCCTTGGCCGCCCACGCCGCCTCTGGGGCGAGGGTCGAAGGGGACGGGGCGGCAGGACTGGCCACGACGGTCATCTTGGTCGCGCCCTCCGATGAGCGCTTCACCCTGAAAGAGGAACTCATACGCGACGGTAAGCACAAGTCATAACCAACGAAAAATACTCGGGATCGACAGGGAAGCAACTTACCCCAGCGGAACCACGGGGGTCCGACCAGTGGACCTCGAGCCGCTCGGGGGCTTCTGCGAGGCACGTCGGGAGCCAATTCTCCCACCAGCGCTGGCCGCTGCGGGGGTTGAGGCTGCTCTCGGCACCGTATCCTTGGCAGGGGCCAACGGCGACTTCGTCACCACCGTCCTAGACTCCTCTTGGGTCGACGGGCCTGATGCCCGTACGCTCGACCGAGTAGGCGCCGGGGGCATGCTCGACCGACCCCTCGACGGGGACCGCGACGAACGGCTACGCGTCTGCCACGGCACTTCACCTTGAAGAGCCGCGGGGCGCTAGTCCCGCGACTCAATTACGACAGTTGAGGTCGACCTCGACGTCGACCCCCCTCCTCCAATACCGGTGGCCGCCCCCCTGACGCATGGGCACCGCTCTTTCTTCCTCGAGCCCTCCCTGCGGCTCGGCCTCCTCCTCCTGCTCTGGCTCCTCTTCCTGCACAATGAACAATACCCGTCAGGACCAAAATAATGGTCACAACCCTACACCACTATGCCATGCCGCAAACAACCTCGCCACTGCTCATCTCTTCATCCTCGTCCTCCTCCGAGGGGGACTCCTCCTTGGAAAGGTTGGCCCGCCTCTACCACGCCCGGCGTCGTTCATGCTCCTCCTTCTCTCGGGCCTTTTTGCCCTTGTCCTTCTTGGCCTTGTCCTTGTCCTTCTTGTCCTGCTCGGCCTGAAGGCGTCTCACCTGTGAGTCGTTCCGCTCCTCCTTCATCGGTGGCAGCGACTGCCGAAAGACGACGTTCCCCTGAAGGAATGCTAGGCGGTTAGGACGCAGGCAAAGGAGACAAACAAGACAGACAAGAGGGCATTGACAGAGAAAAGAGGTGTCGTACCAGCTGGACGTGGCCCTGGTCTGGCATCATGGGGACGCCGGCGACGCCCCCCACCTCGAACACGCCGGCGAAGGAGGCGCGTACTCGGCGGACCACCCTCTCGAGGGGCAGCTCGTCCTCCACGAGGCGACACCCCGTGAAATCCACCCCCGGGCGCATCTCGTCGAGGCGTCGCGGGCGAGCCATCAGCGGCACGACTCGCCGCTGGTGGAAGGTCGACGCGACGATCGCCGCCGTAAGTCCCGCCTTCTTCAGACTAGAGATCGCGCCAAGCAGGTAGTCGAGGCGCTTCTGCTTCTTCTACTCGACGTCGTACCTCCAGTGGTCGGGCCTCGAGTCGATCATCCTGCCGGTGTAGGCGGGGAACAGGACGTCGTCGTTCCTCAGGTAGAACCACCCGGAGTGCCATCCTGAGTGGCTCGACGTGAGCTTCGCCGGGATCCAGCTGTTCGCCCTCTTAAGGGTGATGCTGCAGCACCCTGCCCTGACCATCCTGCGGCTACCGCTCCTGGCCGAGGCGTGGAACAGGCCCGCCTCGAACAGGTGGATCCAGCCCTCCCAATGCGGCTCCATTCCTAGGTACCCTTCGCACACGGCGGTAAAAGACCGCCGTGTGACAAATACCTTTGGGGGAGAGGTGTTGGAGCTCTACGCCGTAGTGGTGGAGGATCCCGCGCAGAAGGCGGTTGGGGGAGATCCCAACCCCGCCCGATGGAAAGCTTCGAAGATGACCACATAACCCTCTGGCGGGTTGGGCTCAGCGTCCTCCCTCGGCGGCACTATCCACTCCGTCTGGTCCACAGAGGTGATGGGCCGGAGAAGGACGCTCTCCACCAAATCTCCCAAGCGTCCCACGGTCGCCGACGACGGAAGCAAGGCGTCAGGGCCGCGCAAGCTGTAGGTGGCCATGGGAGCAGGGAAGCGGATGCGCTCGGATGCGGGGGTGGAAGGTATGTTCCCAATCTCTCCTCTCCCTACTCTCGCGCACGCAGAGATCCGGCTCAGTGGGTGATGAAGGCAACGGCGAGAGGAAGAAGACAGGGAAGGCAATGGCAAGCGCGGGGAAGGACCCCACCCCCAGTATTTATAACCGGAAACCCAACGGGCGGATCCGACGAAAAGGCAAGTAAGTCTCTGCATTTAATGCGCGCACCTACCACTTCCTCGTATTACGTAAGATAAGCCGCACTCGTCGCGTCATCGGGCTCCGCGCCGCATGCCTCGCCGCACCCTATGCCTGCTACGGCCGCAGTCGAACGGGCATCTCCTAAAAATACGCGCCTACGGCGGACAATGTGCGACAGGTGGACGTTATCTTCGGAGGTAAGCAACGGATGTCGACCCGTCCGTTAAAATCTTGAGGGAGCGAAGGCTGGCCCTTGCACAGGGTTCGACAGCCGCCCTCAAGTACCTGAGGTCAGGGAGGACCCGGGGTTACGGACTCCGGTCCACCCCCAAATCTTGAGGGGGCGAAGGCTGGCCCCACGAACGACGTTCACAGCCGCCCTCGAGTACGCGAGTCAGGGATGACCCAGGAGGGGCCGGCGCGAGCCCCTAGCTCGAGAACGAACTCTCGAGGCCCCCCGGGACATATCCAAGGCATAACCACGGAATACCCAAGGATCCCTTCGACGGGAGGCATCAGGCCACCGACTCTCATCGAATAGAGTTGGCACCTAGGTAATCCACGCGGTGTTGCTTAAATGAGAACACCTCAGGGCTTCTATCGACACCCGTCGAAGGGGGAACGAGTTCTCACTTGGATTTCACTTGAATTTATACCCGTTACCAGCTCGCAGAGGACTTCGAGGTTCGTCCTTACGAAGGCTCACAGAGGACTTCGAGACACATCCTAACGAGGATAGCACGATGCTCTTTGCCCCACAATCCGAGCGCAAGGATCCGTGGAAAGGACGCTAGGAGGTAGTGAAAGCCCAGCCACACGAGGCTCGAGGGCTAGACTACGCACGGCACCCCTCGACGAAAGAGGGTCAAAAACACTCGTAGCCTGGCAGACAGAGTTGACCCCTCGATAGGGCACTATGACTCCAGTTTAACCCTCGATGGAGAGAAGGCTGGCCCTCGAAAGGGTTTCGACAGCCGCCCTCGAGCACCCCTTTCCCAAGGAAGTGAAACGCTCGTAGCCTGACAAACGTAATTGACCCCTCGATAGGGCTCTATGATTCCAGTTTATCCTAACCCCCCTCGATAGAACACACATCAGAGAGGAGTCCCTAATCACTACTCTGGGGCCTCGGGGGCTACCCCGCGGAGAATCGAACCTCTTACTAACCCTGCAGATCATCAGCATAAACCTCTACGCGGATTTTCCTTATCCGCATAGAGGCTTGGGGGCTATTGTCGGGTACAAAGGTATGGGGCACCCTAAACGTGTGATAATCTAATTCTTAACATAGCAACTATTTTTAAGGCAGGATCCGATCAGCCATCCGAGTCAATGAAGGAAGGCCCATCACACAAAGGTTTCCTTCACCGGCAACAGGGACCGGTCGTGGGCCGGCCCATTGCAGGAAAAACAGAAGACAGGATACACCTCCGTCTCTACCTCGACTGACAGACGGAGGTCGAACGAACGACCGTTCCGTCTCTACCTCGACTGACGGACGGGGGTCGAACGAACGACCCCTCCACATCTACCTCGACTGACGGACGGGGGTCGAACGAACGACCCCCCGTCTCTACCTCGACTGACGGACAGAGGTCGAACGAACGACCCCCCGTCCCCGCCTTGACTGACGGACAGGGTCGAACGAACGACCCCTCCGCCTTGACCCCTCGAATGACGGACTGGGGGTCGAACGAACGACCCGCGAGCAGGAGGCTCGATCGACTTACCTGCTCCCGGTATGGGGTAAAGGGGATCCAATGCGCCTACCTGCCCCCGCCTAACGCCATGGGCGCCCACTACCACAGTCAAATTCATCAACTCACCACCCATGCCCTGGACCTCCGTTGACCGCGCGACCGCTGTAGCCACGTCACAGGTACGGAATCCAGAGGCACCCCCTCGAGCCATGAACAGGACGGCCCTCGACCGTGTCTTCAGGGATACGACAGGGTCACGCTGGTCTCGACCCCCCTCGACCAGGGGGCTCGACCATCGTCTCCAACCACTCCGGCATGGCTCCCGTCCAGTCCATCCCACGTCAACTGTGGGACTCGTACCCGTCTGCAGAAGGCCGACCGCACTGTGCCATGACGTTCGGCAGCGTCCAGTCTGCCATCACCATGCCCTGGAGCCCCGGAAGGACAGGGAGGCCACGCCGCTACAGCGGTCGACGTCCCACCGCAAGCATGGAGCACGAACACGCCTCCCATGCCGCTACAGTTTAGAACTCTGTACTCCCGTACCTCCCCTTGATCTATAAAAGGGGACGCCAAGATAGATGAAAAGGGGGCTGATGGACATCGGCTTAGACATTCGGACATCAGCTCTGTCCCGCATACACCACACACCGATTGCCTGATCAACATCTTAAGCAATCAACCGACCACCTAGGATAGCCCTGCTAGCCCTAGGCCTCAGCTCATCCTAAGCACCCCCGTGTAAACCAGCTTGTACCCCCTGTACGAGCACTTCGGTGCAAGATAATACAATCCATCCTCCCCCGCTGGACGTAGGGTCTTCTGTGCCCGAACCAGGATAAATCTTGTGTTCTTCTTTCATTACGTCTGGGAGAGGGAGCACGCAATATACAAATTTCCTAGCCGGTGGTCTTGACCCCTGGGTCGTAACACCGACAAAAAGTTTAAGGATGGAACTAATTAAGTCTCAAACAATACTTGATGAAACTAATTAAAAGAGAAAGACAGTACACGTGCATAGTTAGAGTCCCAAGAGGTGCAGTGTATTACATGTCAGCCGCATGAGCGGGAAGGGAGAGGAGGAGGAGAGAGATAAGGGTCATTAATTAGCGCTTGATCAAGATGCGGCGATCAGCTCACAGGTATTTCAACTCGAGGAACAACTTGGGGTATACATAAAAAAAGCTTTAAGAGCATTTTAAAGAAGCTTGATCAAGAGCATAAAACTAGGATTCATAAAAAATATAAAATAAATTTGGAGACAAGTCAAAAGATGACTTGACTTGTTTTATAGTTAAACACTTTAAGAGCATTTTATTAGACTCGCTGTAAAGTCTAAAGGTACACTACTTTGGCACACTAAACTTGTGGTTTTTTTTTCTTGGGAACAACAGAACTTGTATGCTGGGGGAACTACTCTATAACTAATCATTGATGGCCCCAGGCACGCGTCAAGATTAATAAAGCCCTAAAACATGAGACAAGCAGCACTGCGCCACTGCAGCCGCTTGAATTGTTGACAATGCACAAGACGAAGACCTCGGTTGGAGGGCAATGAAGAAAGGAGAAAGAAACAGGTCGTGTGAGTACGACGGCCAACATCCACCCAGAGAAAATGCTTCTCGCACGCACTCACATGCACGCCGCGGCAGCAGGAGCATGCATGCACCATGCTACAGCGATGGCTCATGGCTGTTTGACGAGTTCCCCCACCGTTCCAGAAAATGGCACAGAGGCAAAAAGGATGGGGTCTTGTTGAGTGATAAATTAGGCTAGCGAGAGCCGAGATTAGTGTGCAGTTTTATTAGACATAATGTCACAGAGTAGGACAATACTACGGTACAAACTTTACTTTCTAGGAGGTAATATGTCAAACGAATCCTAGCCATTAAATTTCTAGATTTTTTAAATTAATAAATTAATTAATCTAAAAAATGAAATTATCCTCATGGCCGCAAACGAGTAAGGGCACCGGCCCCTTCCTTTTACGAGAGCATCTGTTTCCTTTGCTCTTTGCACGAAAAAATACATTAAATATTCAGTTATAAAATAAAATACATGTACTAAATAAATCAATAATCAACATATATATTATTTGATTCATGAACTTTAGCAATTAAAAAAATATGTTATAAAATACAAACTCAAATAAAACTATACCACATAATCGAGTAGATTTCTAATAAACTATATAACGCCTAACCACACATATACACCCACACACATTGATCACGTATATGAGTTAATCATCGTACGCACGCACCACACACGTACACCCACACACGTTGATCACGTATATAAGATAATCACATACACATGCACACTTGCAAAATCACGTACACCCTCCAATTACTAGTATAAAGTTATCGCATATAGTAATAAGAATATATTAGTACAAAGTTATAGAATAAAAAAAGTTAACCATATCAGTCAAAGATCACGCATGCATCAATTAAATCTAAAAAAGTGATTTTTATATAGAAAACTTTCCTCATTTATCCTATTTTATAAAATAAAAATTAATTGAATATATATTTCATCTATTACCTCCAGGTGATCGTGACCGTCCGATCGAAATAAATGAACGGTTCACAGTTGTTTGGAGGTACCACAGCAAATGCCCACAGAGTACGGTCACAATTTTAATAATTTAGTAATTTTATACTATACTTGTAGTATAATTTTAAATTTATAATAACTATTAGTACATTGGATTATACATTTAATCATAATTATGGATTAAAGATTTTTATGTTTAGGTATAATCTTGATATATGTGTACACCTATAAAGATTATCAGTACGAGGGAGTAATACGTACTTAAAATACGAGCTAATTTAAGTATGGCTTGGGCCAACAAAGCTAATAATACATCGACATGTTCGTTTGGCAGGATTATGCACTGTTCTGGCAGGATTATGCACTGTTGACTGATTTCTTGTGAGAGAAAAACACTGTTCTGGCTGGATTTAAACCGGCTGAAAAGCCAAGCAAACAGGCTGACATCTATTGTTTAGTATGTGTTTATTTCGGCTGAGTGGGTTCATATTTCGTAACTGCTAGTTTTTAGAGTGAGCTCTATATATATACCCCCGCCATCCTTTGTGCATTACGTCTTCCTTGGCATTCTGAAGTTCTAGCTACAACATTGCGCATTCAAGAGAGAGTGCTTTGGCTTATTGGAGTGCTTGAGATTTGCTAATAGGAGATTTATGACTTCATTAGTGTTAAGAGATTAGCATGTGTGCATCCACTCCCTTTTTACTCCCTTTTTGGTAGGCTTGTGATAGGTCTTGTGTATTGCTGATTGACATCACCTAGACAAGGTGCTATTGAGAGGACTTGGTGATCACTCGGTGACGATTGTGAGAGACTCAAGTCATTGGTAGGCAATTGGTATTCCATCTTTTCCGAAGTGGAGAAGGCCGGATCAACAACTAAAGAGCAGTTGGTCCTTGTGCCCTTTTGTAGGTGCTCCAACGAGAGTCGAGGACTACAGAGAGTTACTCTCTGATATCTCAAGACAACAATGCTTTGTCTCTTAATTACCTTTACATTACGCATTTACTGTCTTGTATTTTATATTTCTAAAATATGCCATGCTACTGTAGGTTCGAAAACTAGGGTGCAAAACTTTATGTTGTAGGCACATGGCTGAAGTGGGCCACGTGGTAAGTTTAAATTCCGCGTGAATTTTATACTGCCCCTCGCTTAGCCACGGATACAAAAGTTACGGATATTTTCTGACTATATATTCGAGTCTCAATCTATTTATTTAGATCAATTTACCTCCGCCATATTCATCACCTCCGTCACAATCATCACCTCCACAAACATCACCTCCGCTGCCTCCACCACAAAAATCCACACCTTCCCCACAACCCAAAGATCCTAAACAAACACCGGATCCACCAGCGCCGCTAAAGAAAAGAAGAAGTTTCTTATCCCCAAGTTGATTTCTCAATTCGAGCCAAAGAAAAAAACAGCTGGCACGGCTAGATTTTTGAGAGAAATTGGGAAAAAAACGCACCAGTCAAGTCCTCGAGTTGTCTGAGCTCACGAAGTCAGCGCAGCCGGTGCCTAAGATAATTCCCTGCAAAATCAAGGTGTCAACTTGGGAAGACTACAAGTCTGTGCCTAAAAACTATGCGGTGGGAAAGCCTCTACTAAGTTGGGAGAAACTCCAAAAGGTCCCAAACAATGTCAAAAGGATGCATGACTGGTACATGAGAGCCTCTGCTGCTGGCATTCACGCCATCAACGTGTCTATACCACATAAGGTGTTTCAAGGTGATCATAATCTGTGCATGATTAGCTTTGAAGATATTTAGTTGATGATGAACCTCGAGAGACTAGACGTACAGATAATAACGACGTTTGCATTGTAAGTGTTATATAGTTATACATGCCTTGTAGTTGCAAATGTTCAATATCTGACATATATGCGCATGTGCCTTGTAGAATGCTATTTGATGAGCAGGAGCAGGCTTATGGTACGGACCTCGATTGTTTTGCAGAGGAAAGGATTGCCTATCTGAACCCAATTGATATATGCGAAGAAAGGCACACATTCAGAATCGGGGAAGACAACGACGATTTAAGAGGCTTACAAGGTGAAGCACGGGCCACAAAAAAGAAACAATTACAGTTTAAATTTGAACCCAAGTACTCCTTCTACATTTCAAAGTGTATGAAAAAGTATCAAGACAGGAAATCGATAATGACACCGTACAACTTTGGGTAAGTACATGAGTTTGGGTAGTGGCACCGTATAACTTTGGGTGATCGAACTACATAATAATTTGTATCATGCAGGACCACTGGATCTGTGTCATCATTTATCCTAAAAAAGGAAGGGTGGTTGTATTAGACTCTGCAAATTATGATCCATCGAGCTATGGACATTTCATTGAGATGTTAGAGATGTAAGTTGAGATATGCACGTATACTTTTGCATTATGAGATTTAAAGAATAATTAACATGGTGATTGTATTCGAGTTCGTAGGGTATGGCGGTTTTATATAATGCACAATGGAAAGGTTGAATCGAAGAAAAAAAAAGGAGCCATTGAAAATTATATATATATATATATATATATATATATGACTGGCCGGTAAGTATGAAAACTTACTCTTATGAATACATATCATACATGTACTATGTGGATATACTACGTGTGCAAGCATCTATAAATAATCACTTTAATTTTCTGTTTTATAGTGCCACAAGCAACCAGTAGGATCTGTCCTGTGTGGATACGTGTGCGAGCACATGAGAGGAGGAGACTTAACAACTATGAAGAAACCTTCCAAGAAAAAAACCAAGGCGACGACCATCAACGAAAAGACATTGTACGTCATAGTCGAGGACGTGTGCCTTTTCCTCGTTAAATAAGTCATCTCAAATGTAGGAAAATATTATGATTATGAAAGTGAATTAGCCAAGCCCGAGTATGAAGCGCTAATAGAGGTTTATAGCCTAAATCTTACTCGGTCCGGTTTTTAGAGGACAAGTCCGAACCGCATGCGTAGTCAGGTTTTATACTAGTGTGATATTGTGAAGTCGACGCAAATATACGGTGTGCATATATAACGACATGATTTTTTTCCCCGATTAGTTTAGCCAGGTGATAATGGTAGCTTGGCTCGAGGCATATATATCAGCTGTCCGAAAGTATATAACTAATTCTAGCAGTCGTGTGTTGTTTTATTTGTGTGGATCACATGAAAGTTGGACTGTCACACACACACACAATATATATATATATATAGAGGTGCATGCACACTTTGAGAGATGCGTCACTGTTGGATGCCTAACTGTCCGATATATGTATGCTCGTACATTGACGCGTTAGTTTCATGTGATGGAATGTATCTTGCACTAGTTCACTGTACTTTTTACACATAAAGTGCTGGACCTATATATGTCAGTTCGTCGTGCCATCGAGATCCATGCATGCATGCATGTACAGTACACAGAGCGCGACGTTTTATATATCGATGGAATCAGTGGTTCCCTTCCCTCCCCAGTTCCATCGCATCGGCCCGCCGTCTTCCTGAGACCAAGACCGCCGAAGGTGGCAGCAGAATCATGTACTACGCCTACTCAATTATTAGTAGTGTGGAGTTTGTCATGTGCCCCGCCGGCTCCGGCTGGAAAGAGAGATGAGAACGGTAACTTTTGCGGTCTAATTAAAAAAAATATAGTTAATCATCCGTTAGTTTGGTTGTTGTGTTTTTTTACGGAGTAAATATATTCTTCACTTTTAACATTTAACCATCCACGACTAATTTACAATTATTTGGTTTAATTTGTGGATTAGGAGTTTTATTTATTCCTAGTTTGAGAAATTAGATTGTCGTGGGATTATATATATTAGCAGTTATGTGCTAGGCCTGGTGGTTGAAAAGAAATTATTATATGATCTTGAGCCAAAAAAAAAAGTACCAACTTTTGTTTGCGAGCAGTTAGAAGTAATTGGTGCGAGGAATATTTTCGGAAGATGTGACTGGTGTCGTTTATCTGAGTTTACTTGTATTGTGGTCACTGG